>ML817295.1:0-26106 GCA_009831015.1 Picea engelmannii
TTTCTTGGTTTGAAGCTAGATCATTTCTTACATTATAGATAACACCTTGAAATATTCCCCCACCAACTCCTCATTTTTCAACATTCTTCAAGGTTGATGCTCTTTGATTTGATATGTCAAGATTATCCATTTTTCGTTTGAACTTTTTCGAGGACAATCTCAGTGTCAACATTTGTTTCTATCATAATTTATTCCATCTTTGTTTCTTTACTCATATATCCATCCAAATATTCTATTTTTGTAGCTCTCATAGCATACTTCACATTTGTTGGCATTGCATTCTTGTAACACTGGAGTATAACTGGGTTATTTGGTATTTATCTTCAAGAATATGATTTAACATATTGAAAAATCGCAAATTGAACACTCTAATCCTATCACCATTTTTCAAATGGATTTGGGTGACCTGTGTGAAAAAAGTATGGTATGCAATTGGGGGTTCATACATAGTCATGAACATAATCTCAAAATCATCAAATGATGAGATTGACTGGGTAGGAAGAGACATGTACTATTCATAGGTCGGGCCTATTAATGTTTACAAAAAAAATCTCACCATTATGTCGTCATGTTCTATTAGATGGATTTCACATACAGTTAGGAATTGGTCGATATTTATTCTTGGGTCCATCACTCCATCTCCTAAAAATACTAGAAAGACTCCTTGTGGGAGCATAGGAAGTTGATGTTGTTCCCCTAAAATATTTGGTGGGATATTTCTAACCCTTATTTATGGGATTATTTGTCTCTTATTTCTCTCTTCATGATTCTCAGGGATCTCATTTCTTTCTTCTATGTCACCCATTGTTAGAGTTTCTCTTGTCTCGGATATAGAACTATCTCAAAGTTCGGGAATTGGATGTTGTTTACTCTTACTTTGTAATGTACCCCAAATTTCACAAATTAAAAAAAAATTAAAAGGGGAAAACTACAGTCTATTATGCTCGACAAATGTCGTGACACAAGAATAATTAAATCTTAAAATAGTCAATATATATATATGGCAAGTGTATCATTGTCATAACTCAGTCTAAAAGGGTTGCAAGAGATCTTAAGATCCATACATTGTTTTCCATTAGGCGTCGTTACTAGCATTAACATTGTAATGTTATTATAATAATAACTAGGCCTGTCAAGGTCCATAGCCTAGGCCTAACCTGTGAAACCCACTCATATAAGTCCTAACTATATTTTCTAAAACATATAACCAGGAACTTTATAAACTAAAAACATATACACTATACACTAGCTACACTTTATGTAAATCAAATCTTGAACACTAGCATACATTCAAATGGACCTAGGTCCTAACCCACTAAGTCTGAATTTCCACACAAGGGGTTTGTAATCTTCCATAGTGGTTCTACCATGTTGAAATAAAATTATAATAAAACATACAATCATAACCCTGTTTACATGTAACACTGGTCTGCATTACCCATAAACTTATGTCTTGTACACAAATCGAGAAGTATTAAAGGACCGGTCACCGAATAGTCGAACCTAGCCTTAGGCATTAAGTTGGTCATAGCCATTAATGGTGGTAGGTCACCTTTGATCTCCAGGTATGACGTTTTTTGCAAGGAGGAGCCACTATAGACTTGCCACCTAGATTGGCTTCACATGGCAGCGAGAGGGTGGCGTACCTTCCATCCTCCTCCATTATCATGAGGCACGAGGTGCCATTAGCCTTCGCATTCATTCCATACATTTTTTTCTCTGTGTTTTTTTCCCGCGAAGGTAGGGTTATGCGACTATGATAGCATGGTAGTCACGAGATGTTAGAGTGGTTCTCCATAGGGAAAGATGGCCATTGTTTCTTCGATCTTCCTCTCGGCTCTCTGGGTAGAACTGGTAGCAAAGGCACTTAGCTGATTTTATTTCATAGCATGGAGGTCGTTGGTTTCAAATATTACTCTCGTCTTGTGCACAGTAAGATCCCTCCCTCTGTGTATCATATTTCACATACTTGTCGATTCAATATAGTTGTTTCATTTATGTTTGAAGGAATATGTTCCTTTGTCTAATTCGATTTAGCCCAGAGTTTGTTGTGAACGTGCTCTTTGTATTACGGGAGTTCTATGTCCCAAATATTTATTTATTTTACGCATTCCTTATGCAATGTCTTACTGTGATGGCCAAGCTCTATATAATGTACTTATTTTAAGTCTATTTTCCCTACAGTATACCTAATGTTGATGGGATCTCTATACAATGCACTCTCCACATTCCACTCTCCATTATAACGATGCTACATTGAAGGGCTCTCTGTATAATTTGTTTTGATGTCCCATTTCCGTTATACCAATACTGTGTTTGAATATCTCTCTGCACAATGTGGTTTCCATGTCCCATTTATGTTATAACGAGACTATGTTTTCCATCTCCCATTTTTGTTATAACAATACTGTGTTTGAAGAGAATTTTTTACAAGTTCAACATCTGGTTCAGCTTTTGTGATTTTCTTTCAAAATCTACAAGTCTTCCAAACCATAACTCTATGGGTTCCTTCCCCGTTCACCCATGGTCAGAAACCCTAATCCCTTGTAAGATTTTGTTTGGTTTTGGGTCTATATAGAGGCGTAGCCCTACATTTTTTAATGGTATCTTATTATGTAAGGAAAAATACTATTAGTTTGTTATCTAATGGGCAGGATTGATAAGTAATTGTCGAATAGCCCTGTGCCCCATCCTTTTGTTTGACCAAAACCATTCTTAACTTGCATTCTGTAAAATAAAATTTACTCTGTAATATAGGAGACAAAATATACCCTCGTTCTTTGAAAGGAAATAATACTCTTCGAATAAGATTATATGTTTCGATTAAAAGAAAATAGGGTGCCTCTGGAGAGAGGACAAAGTTCCTCTGTCACTGCTAAATTATCGTGGCCATTCAACAGAGGTATAAGATGTTGGTTAAATACTTTTATCCATTCAGAAAAAAGATTATATATCCTTGTTGGTTTAAAATTATGATTTGTAGAATTCATCATAGGTCAGGCATGTTACTTGCATGCACTAGGATATCTTGTCATGGTTGGGGCTGAACTCACATGGAATTCCTTTTAAATTGTTCCATAAAATTTAAGTTAGACTCACACAGAGTCATATCTCGCTATACATTCTTGTTAAATTCATGCATGGTGTGATATCGTTTAACTTGTTAGAGCTCATTGTGTATTAAACAAATCGATCTCTATTTAATTTTAATAAATTCGTTACAAAATTCTTTGGCTCTTCATAATGGGTCTTCTCTTGTACAATTTCTTTGAAGTAATACTTGTGGAATTGTTAATTCATTTACTTGCCTGTGTTCTAAAGTAGCTTTGTTTAAAATAATTGTCTCACAGTATTTCGGCCCTCTGTAAGGAGTTTAATTACTCGTCTCCAAAGTAAATCCATTGGCTATTATATCTCTAATTCTCGTTTATGTTGGTATTCCTTTTACGTTGTCAATATTTTACTTTATCAAACTTGTAACTCACAGGTTATTAATATTATTGTTCTCAATTGAAAGATTTTCTTATGTTTTACTGCTTATAATTTAGAAAGTATATAAACTGATGATGGGTCACTTTTGTCTTGAAAGGGAACCCATCTGGTGAATAACACAATTGCTCCACTTCTCAATCTTGGATTGATGGCTTCACAAGTTAGCAAGGATGCTCCAAATCAGCATTGAAACCCAAGTTAAGTAATTTTAATTCTTTATTTGATGCATATTTAATAATTGTGTACATTAGTAAGATACTAAAATCATTTATATGTTTGTTAGAGGTTTGGGAGGCACCCCATGCACTTGGCGAAGTAAGTGGTCTGTCCACAAAAGGTATTCGGGTTCCATCTTCATCCACCAATCCTTGTGAGAATTCACAGACAGACTTATGTAGTTCTTTAAGTTTTTTGTTTCATATAGATACGGAGTTTGGGTATTCAAGGAACTCAAAAAATGTAACATTTTGATCCTTTGATCTATTGATGGTAATTAATATGTATGACATTTTTTGTTACAAGATCTATACTCTATTGTATCAAATGTATTCCTTTCATATATGACAAAACATGTGTTAGGATTGTTATTCTTTTATTTGGCATAATAGTAGCAATGATAAAGTAGTTGTNNTATATATATATATATATATATATATATATATATATATATATATATATATATATATATATATATATATATATATATATATATATATATAACATACTACCACAACTATTTTACATAGTGGCAACCATATCCACTAATATGGCTATCCAGTTCTTTCAAACATATTTGTTTATAAATGCAATAACAAAGATTATAAGTAACAATTGTATAATACTAAAACAACATTAGCATAGTACCAAATTTAAATACACAGTTGAAATACATATCTGAAAAATTTGGTGCTGGAAAACAAAAGGAACGATCAACCATTTTCCACCCAACTGTAGAACAGAACACCCAAAATCACTTGTCTTGATCACCCCCTAGCCTGACCATGAGTTCATAAGGGTGAACTGAATTATCCTCCATATCTATAGTCAACATCAATAGATCAGAATATGCCTTGAATCAAACTAAAAGTGCTCAGAACAACAAACAATTCTCAATCCTCCAACATATTAAGCAGTGTCCTGCCTCCCACATATGTCATATATATTATTGTGCCTAGGTCTTTCCATTCCTTTCCCTCCTTGGGGAAATTCACAGCTTTAGAAATCCCTTATTTTTATGGGATGTTAGTGGTCAAATTCAACTTCTGGCACTTGTAAAAATCAGCCACGAGGTAACTCAAACATGTTCCCCACTCATGGATTCACGGTGAACTATTTTTAACCTGGCTATTCCATTTGTCTTCTAGCATTAAATTTATTAAAATTTTGTCTCATACATGTTTCCAATAAAATAAGACAGTTGGGAAAGTCAAATATTTTCCCAACAGTTATCAAATAATTAATTACATAATACAAAATTCGAAATATGGATTTTCCATAAATGGCAAAAAAAATCCTAATTCGAATTTTCCAAAAACGGAAATTTATTTCAAAATTCAACATAGAATTAAATTTTCTAAAATTTGAGGATATTACATCCTCTCCCCCTTAAATACAACATTTCCCTCAGTGTTCATTCCTCTCTCGGAATATGGTTGGATATTATTTCAGCATATCTTCTTCCAATTCCCAAGTGGCCTCCTCAGGAATAAAGTGCTTCAATTGCACTTTTACCTGGGCGATGGCTCTATTCCATAGTATTGTTTCTTTCCAGTTGAAAATGTGCAGATATTTCACTTGGAACTCGCCTTCTGGTTCCACTTGCATCATGTTCCAATAAATGATGTGAGTAGGATCATGAATATACCTTTTTAGTAATGAAACATGAAAAACATTATGAACTTTTAAATTTGCAAGAAGTGCTAGTTGATACGCGATGGGTCTGATTCGAGCTAAATTATCGAAGGGGCCACAAAACCTTGGCGCCAACTTTGAACAATTTCCTAGCTTTAGAGAGCTCCTTCTTTCTTTGACTTTTAGATATACATGTTCTCGAATTTGAAATTCTTGATGTCTTGTTTTTAAATCTGCATAGCTTTTTTGTCAGTCTTGGGCCTCTTTTAAGTTCTATTGTACTCTTTTTACCATTATTTCCATTTCCTGGATCATTTTTGGTTCTACCATAATATTTTCAACTATATTATCCCAACTAATCAGGGTTTTTCATTTCCTTTTGTATAATGCTTCGAAGGGTATCATCTTAGTTGATGTATGATAACCATTATTGTAAACAAATTCAACTAAGTGCATGTACTCCTCCCACTTAGTTGGTTTCGTTCTTATGTACATTCGCAACATGTCTTCGATAATGTGTTTTGTTCATTTTGTTTTCCGATCTGTTTGTGTATGGTATCTTGTGTTGAAATTCAAGTTAGTATCAAATACTGCAAACAATTCCTTCCAAAAATTTGACGTAAATTTGACATCTCTATCAAAAATCACCATCTTAGGAATTCCATGCAATCTAAATATTTCTTTCATAACAATTTCAGTGATATTAATTGCTTTAAAGTTAGATGTCACAGGTATAAAATGTGAATATTTTCTTAGTTTATCAATCACTACCATAATCGAGTCATTTTGTCTCTGAGTCCTAGGAAAACTTGTGATGAATTCCATCGAGATAATCTCCCATTTCCATTTTGATATAGGCAGTGGTTGTAATATACCTGCTAGATGTTGATGTTCATCTTTTACCTATTGAAAACCTAAGCATTTATACAAATATTCAACTGTTTCATTCTTCATGTTAGGCCAATAAAAAAAAATTGTTAAGGCTGTTATTGTTTTCTGGTATCCTGGGTGACCAAAATATGGATTTTTTTACAGTTCGTCAAGAATTATTCTCTTTAAATTGGGATTAGGTACATATAGTTGGTTTCTGAACCTTAAGAGTCCATTTTTATTTATACTCGGATCTGTTTTGTTCAGTTTTTCTACATTTCCTTGCAATTATCTTGTTGTTTTAATGTAATTTTCTCCATTACTGCTTGTAGATTTTATTCTTTGTTAGATATCATTTTCTTCTTTTCTAATACTTATTTCATAGAGTCCATTAGTCCTCCGACTTAGTGCATCTATAAATTTGTTTTCCTTACCTTTGATGTGTCATACCTCAAAATCAAATTCACTTAAAAAGGCCAACCATCTTGCTTTCATTGCACTGAGATCTGGTTGACTAAAAAAATACTTTACACCACTATTGTCCATTAGTAATAGAAATTTTCTTCCCATTAAATAATGTCGCCACATTTTTAATGCATGAATTACAGCTGCTAATAATAAATCGTGAGTCACATAATTTCGTTCATGTTCTTTCAGTTTACATGATTCATACTAGATGGCGTGTATGTCTTGTGCTAGCACGCCTCCTAATCCCTCATTGCTTGCATCCACACAAACTGTAAAATATTTATCGGGATATACTACCTTTGGGATAGGTGGTGTAGTTAAAAGTATTTTTAGTTTATCAAAGTTTTCCTGACACTTTTGTGACCAAGTAAATTTTATTCCCTTTTTCTCTAGTGATGTAATCAGATACGTGATACATGAAAATCCTTCGATAAATCTACGGTAATAACCGAGAATTCTCATAAATGATCTGATGTCTTCTACATCCTTAGGGATAGGCCATTCCATAATGGAGTTTATCTTCTCTGGATCAACTGATATATCGTCTTCGGATATTACGTGTCCTAAGTATTGAATCTTTCTTTGATAGAAGTCGCACTTATAAAACTGATCATACATCTTATGTTCTCTTAAAGTCTGCAATACTATTTTCATATGTTCTTCATGTTCTTCTTTTGTTTTCGAGTAAACTAAAATATCATCGATAAAAACCAGCACAAATATATCCATATATTGACTAAATATACTATTCATCAAGCACATAAATGTTGTTGGCATGTTAGTAAGCTCAAATGGGATTACAAAAAACTCATAGTGTCCATAACGTGTTCTAAAAGTTGTTTTATTTACATCTTAATCATGTATTATGACTTGGTCATAACTAGACCTTAAATATAGCTTAGAGAATGTCTTTGCTCCTCCAACTTGGTCAAAGAGATAGATAATTATGGGTAAGGGATACTTATTCTTAATCATCATTGTATTCAGTTGTCGATAGTCAATACAAAGTCTCAAAGTCCCATCTTTCTTCTTAACGAATAAAACTGGTGCTCCCCAAGGTGAAACACTTGGTATGATGTATTTCGTATACAGTAGTTATTATAACTAAATTTTCAATTATGTTAATTTTGGTAGGTTCATTCTATAAGGTGCCTTGGATACCAGGGGAGATCCAGGTAGTAGATCGATAAAGAAATCTATCTCTCTTCTTGGTGGTAGTTCTGGTATTTCATCTACAAATACATCTTTGAACCCACGTAGGAATGTAAAGTATTCTAAACCCAGTTTGTTTTCTTCCCTTAGGAAGTTAGTTACTTGTACAACATAAATTTGGAAACCTTTCTTCATATATTTCTTAAATTGCATCGCTGATATTTTTCTAACAAAAATTAGTTTTCTGAGTCTTTCTACCATTCTAACTATGTTATTTTCATCTCTATACACAAATGACTTTTTGTAACAGTTTAATATCATTTTATGTTTCTCTAACCAATCCATTCCAATGATTAAATCTTAAGACCCCAAAGGTAATATGTTCATATTTAACTTTGTATTTTGACCATCTATGCTTAGTTCATAGTCAGAAATAAAATATGTTACCTTTCGTTTGGTCCCTGTTGTTAAATGTACTAACCATGACGTAGCATGCTTTACCTTCTTTAACTTTTTCAATTCAACTAAATATGGATTAATATAACTCAAACTAGACCCTTCGGTTAATTAGTATAGAAACATTGTGGGTATGAATTTTACCTTCAACTTCCACAATAATGGATTGATGCTCTGCTTGTCTTCCATCCAAAGCTACATTGATTTTATGCACACTTCTACCAATATCTCCAACCGTTGAAGCATATTGAAGGTTATGGACTGAAGTTCTTGCCGTGGGATTTAAGCATGGAAAATTTCTCCTCAAGTGGGTTTCTCCACACTCCCAACACTTCAATGGTTCTCTGAGACTGTCCCCAACCTTATTGAATCCCAGGTTAACTGGTCTATTTCCCCCTTGGACATTATGTGTATTTGAATGATAATCCTTCATTTGGAAACCTTTCGCCATATTACAGAAAGGGGCTGGTTGGAATCCTTTCTTATGTTGATTCATTCTGTCATATTTCTTGTCTTTACATGCCTTGGGAATTTCAAATCTTTGTTTGTATTGATCATAGAACATCAAAGCCTTTCTAAACACTTAATTTAAAGACTTTGGATTGTCAAATTCAATTATTTCATTGTACGAATGTGGTAGACATCTCAAGAATCTTTATATCTTTACTTTGTCTTCTTTGATGTACGGTACAAACCTCAATAGATATAAAAAATTATTTATCAGATTGTCCATGGCCATTTGTCCTAGTCGAAGTTCATAAAATTCCTTAGTTTTTCTTTCATAATAACTTTCTGATAATTTCTGCTTCTTGAAATGCTTTTTAAATTCTGACCATTACATTTGTTTTTATTTCAATCCCTTAGCTAATTCCAGGTCATTCCACTAGATACTAGCCTTTCCTTTTAAGTTGTAAATGGCCATTCTGACTTTCATATTACTAGATTAGTTATAAATCTAGAAGTATTTATTTATATCTAGTAACCATGCTTCATCATCCTCACCAGTCTTCGATTCTCCATCAAAGGTGGAAGGTTTTATTTTCTTGAATTCACCTTCAAGGTGGTCTACTTGTTTTCTTTTTCTTCCCGTAGATGCTTTGTTTTCTGTCATGTGTGTGTCTTCGAAAGAACTATCCTATTTTTTCTGTTTTATGACCAAAATTCTTAGAGGACATTTTGTTGATCTCTTCCTCTTTTTCATTGTCCTTTGGACTTTTATTTGTTACTATACTACGTAGAAGCATTTCATTTATTTCCAACTTATCTTCTTGTGATTTCTTCAACTTTTCATTATCTGCTTTAAATCCGTGTAGTTCCACGATGAGGTTTTGCATAATTTCCAAGCCTTGAGTGGATTAAATTCCTTCATTTTTATTCTTTGGGTATCTAGGAAGTCCGTGGTTTGAATTCCCTTCATGTTTGTCTCCTTCCTCATTCTCTGTTGACATTTTCACAAGAGACAATTTTTTTTTTGTAACAGTAAATGTGTTTTTTAGATTTTCTTTAAGGAAAAAAAATAAAATTCTCGTGTTCCCCCTCGGTCGAAGCATTGTAACCTATAACTCTGATGCCATATGAAATGTACCCCAAATTTCACAAATGAAAAAAAAAATTAAAAGGGGAAATCTATAGCCTATTATGCCCGACAAATGTCGTGACACAAGAATAATTAAATCTTAAACCAATAAATATATATATTTGGAAAGTGTATCATTGTCATAACTCAGTCTAAAAGGGTTGCAAGAGATCTTAAGATCCATACACTATTTTCCATTAGGCATCGTTACTAGAATTAACATTGTAATGTTATTATAATAATAACTAGGCATTTCAAGGTCCATAGCTACGGCCTAAGTTGTGCAACCCACTCATATAAGTCCTAACTATATTTTCTAAAACATATAACCAGACACTTTATAAACTAAAAACCTATACACTATACACTAGCTACACTTTATGTAAATCAAATCTTGAATAATAGCATACATTGAAATGGACCTAGGTCCTAACCCACTAAGTCCAAACTTCCATGATAGGGGTTTGTAAAGTTAAATAGTGGTTATACCATGTTGAAATAAACTTGTAATAAAACATGCAGTCAAAAACCTGTTTACATATAACATTGGTCCGCATTACCCATAAACTTGTAGCATGTACACAAATCGAGAATCATTAAAGAACCGGTCTTCAGACAATCGAACCTGGACTTAGGCATTAATTTGGTCGTAGCCATTAATGGTGGTAGGTCACCTTTGATCTCCAGATATGAAGTTTTTTGTATGGAGGAGACACTGCAGACTTTCCTCCTAGACTTTCTTTACATAACAGCGAGAGGGTGGTGTACCTTCCATCCTCCTCCACTATCGTGAGGCATGAGGTGCCATTAACCTCTGCATTCATTCCATACATTTTGTTCTCTGGGTTTTTCTCCCATGATGGTAGGGTTATGCGATTGTGGTAGAATGGTATTCACAGGGTGTTAGACCAATTCTCCATAGGCAAAGATGGCCATTTTTTTTTCAAGTTTCCTCTCGGATCTCTCGGTAGAACTGGTAGAAAAGGTGCTTATCTAGTTTTCTTTCATAGCGTGGAGGTCACTGGTTTCAAAGCTTACTCTTAGCTTGTCCAGGATAAGCTCCCTCCCTCTGTGTATCATATTTCACATACTTTCCTATTCAATATAGTGGTTTCATTTATGTTTGAAGGAATATGTTCCTCTGTCTAATTCGAGTTAGCCTAGAACTTGTTTTGAACGCGCTCTTTGTATTACGGGAGTTCTTTGTACCAAATCTTTATTTATTTTATGCATTCTTTATGCAATGTATTACCGTGATGGACAAGCTTTGTATAATGTACTTATTTTAATTCTATTTTCCCTACAGTACACCCAGTGTTGATGGGCTCTCTATAAAATGCACTCTCCACGTCCCACTCTCCGTTATAATGATATTGCATTGAAGGGATCTCTGTATAATGTGTTTCCATGTCCCATTTCCATTATAATGATACTGTGCTTGAAGAGGTATCTCCACAATGTGGTTTCCATTTCCCATTTTTTGTTATAACGATATTATGTTTTCCATGTCCCATTTCTATTATAACGATATTGTGTTTGAAGGGAATTATGTACAAGTTCAACAATCGGTTTGGGCTCTATGATTTTCTTTCAAAAGACACCGGTCTTCCAAACCTTAACCCTCTATGTTCCTTCCTCGTTCACCCATGGTCAGAAACCCTAATCACTTGTAAGGTTTTGTTTGGTTTTGGGCCTGTATAACGGCATAGCCCCATGTTTTTTAATGGTGGCTTATTGGGTAAGGAAAAATACTATCAGTTTGTTATCTAATGGGAAATATTGATAAATACTTGTCAAATATCCTTGTGCCCCATCCTTTCATTTGAACAAAACCATGCTTAACTTTCATTCTCTAAATTAACATTTACTTTGTAATCTAGGAGACAAAATACACCCTCGTTCGTTGAAAGGCAATAAGCCTCTTCGAATAATATTATATGTGTCAATTAAAAGAAAATAATTTACCTCTGTCGATAGGACATAAATTCTTTGTCACTACTAAAATCACGTGGCCATTCGACAGAGGTATAAGATGTTGGTTAGATACTTAATCCATTCAAAAAAAGATTATATATCCTTCCTCGGTTAAATTTATCCACAATTCTTCATAGGTGAGGCTTGTTACTTGCATGCACTAGGATATCTTGTTGTGGTTGGGGTTGAACTCGCAGGGATTTCCTTTCAAATTGTTATGTAAAATTTAAGTTAGACTCACACAGAGTCGTGTCTCGCTCTACATTCTTGTTAAATTCATGCATGTTGTGATATCGTTTAACTTGTTAGAGCTCATTGTGTATTAAACAAATCCATCTCTATTTAATTTTAATTAATTCGTTGCAACATTCTTTGGCTCTTCATAACGGGTCTTCTCTTGTACACTTTCTTTGAAGTAATACTTGTGGAATTGTTAATTTCATTTACTTTCCCGAGTTATAAAGTACCTCTATTTAAAATAATTGTCTCATAATATTTCGGCCCTCTATAAGGAGTTTAATTACTCTTCTCCAAAGTAAATTCATTGGCTATTATACCTCTAATTTTTGTTTCTGTTGGTATTCCTTTTACCTTGTCAATCTTTTAGTTTATCAAACTTGTAATCGACAAGTTATCAATATCATTGTTCTCAATTGAAAGATTTTCTTATGTTTTACTGCTTATAATTTCTCAAGTATATAAACTAATGATGGGTCCCTTTTTTCTTGCGAGCGAACACATCAGGTGAATAACGCAACCACTCCCCTTCTCGGTCTTGGATTGATGGCTTCACAAGTCCACGAGGATGCTCCAAATCATCATCGAAACCCAAGTTAAGTAATTTTAATTCTTTATTTGATGCATATTTAATAATTTTGTACATTAGTAAGATACTAAAATCATTTGTATGTTTCTTATAGGTTTGGGAGGCACCCTATGCACTTGGATAAGTATGCGGTCTATCCACAAAATGTTTTCGGGTTCCATCTTCATCCACCAGTCCTTGCAAGTATTCACGGATAGATTTATGTAGTTCTTTAATTTTTCGGTTTCATCTAGATAGGGAGTCCAGGTATTCAAGGAACTCAAAAACTATAATATTTTGATCCTTTGATTCATTGATGGTAATAAATATGTATAACAATTTTTGTCACAAGATGTGTACTCTGTTGTATCAAATGTATTCCTTTCATATATGACAAAACATGTGTTAGGATTGTTATTCTTTTATTCGACATAACAGTAGCAATGATAAAGTAGTTTTGTTTATATATATATATATATATATATATACTACTCTATTAATAACATACTACCACAATTATTTTACATAGTGGAAACCATATCCACTAATTTGGCTATACAGTTCTTTCAAACAAATTTCTTTATAAATGCAATAACAAAGATATGGAAACAACTATATAATATTAAAACATCATTAGCATACTACCAAATTTAAATACACAGTTGAAATACATATCTGAAAAAGATGGCGTTGGAAAACAAACGGAACAACCACTTTCCACCCAACCGTACAACATAACAACCACAATCACTTGTCCTGAACACCCCCTAGCCTGACCGTGAGTCCATAAGGGTGAACTGAATTATCTTACACAACTATAGTAACCATCAACAGATCAAAATATGCCTTGCCTCACACTACAAGTTCTCATAACAACAAACAATTCTCAATTCTCAAACATACTAAGAAGTGTCTTGCCTCCCACATATGTCATATATATTCTTTTGCCTAGGTCTTTCCATTCCTTTCTCTCCTTTGGGAAATTCACATCTTTACAAATCCCTAATTTTTAGGGGTTGCTAGTGGTCAAATTCAAATTCTTCCACTTGTAAAAATCAGCCCTGAGGTAACTCAAACCTGTTCCCCACTCATGGAGTCATGGTCAGCTATTTTTAACCTAGTTGTTCCATTTGTCTTGCAACATTAAATATATTAAAATTTTGTCTCGGACATGTGTCCAATAAAAGAGGACAATTGGGAAAGTCAAATGTTTTCCCAACAATCGTTAAATAATTAATTACATAATCCAAAATTTCAAATTCGGATTTCCCATAAATGGCAAATAATTTCCAAATCCGAATTTTCCAAAAAAGGAAATTTATTTCAAAATTCAACATAGAATTTAATTTTCTAAAATTTGAGGATATTACATACTTCTTTGTTTTGGACCCTTGTATGCTTCCAACCTTTTTCTTAAATTCAATCTCTTTGTCTTTTTCTTCTTGCAATTTCTCTCTCTTCTTCGCGAGTGACAATTTCCCATGATAGTTCCAATTTTTCTTGTGTTCTTGTTGTTGTCATTGCCAAGTTATACAATTGATGTAATACACTTTATTGATTCCAAGACCATTTTGTAAATTTGGTTGATTATGGTGAGGTTGAGTCACTAGAAGTCTAGTTTGTGAAACCATAATTTCTCTCTCCCCAGCGTGGCCACCAAAATTTTGATCTAAAAGATTATTATATGGTCTTAAGGTAAACCTCACAAGGATATGAATCCCCCTATGTTTTTAAATAAGTGGTGTAATATCCCTCCATTCTAAATATTTGAATAATTTTGAATAATTGTGATATGGATTATTATGTTGGGAAAAGACTTAAATCATCATAAACATTTAATGATGAGAAATATTTGTGTAAATATTATTTTTATTTTATTTTATTTTACTAGAGACAAATTGATGAGAGAATTCAGTTATAGAAAGAGTAATTATTTATTCCATGGGAAAAGTGAAAAAATGATAAAAACCACCAGGGTAAATGATGTCCATGAGGGAAAGTGTAAACCTACTCCCAAGAATGTGGGAGGTGAGGGAAAAAGATATCATAAAGTTAGGCAAAGACACCCCTAAGTTAGGGAGGAGGCTAACTTGAAAAACAAATACCTAGGAAATCTATTCTCTTCTCGTTAAAGCAAGAGGAAGAGACAATTATGGTGTAAGCATGATGTTTCTAAGCATTTGTGCAAGAATTAGAACTTGAGGGTTCTGAGAGAGAATCAAGTTATAGTATTTACCTAGATAAGTGTAACCTCCCACCCGTTACGTCTAGGAAAGTCAAAGAACACAAGGTAAAAAAGAAATTTTTACCTGCATTAAGAAATTAACATCAACACATGATCATGGAAATGCCTATTCAACAACATCATAAGTAAAGAAGTACCAGACTCATCATGGAAATCACTAATGATGCAATCAATGCATCAACTATGTATAGCAACACATAACATAAATAACAAAGCATATTAGCACATCACAATAGCTTGAAATAATTTACAACAACATTCAATCAAATAATGAATATAAATGACAACCTGCCCAACCTACCCTGCAAGGTTAGGACCTCAAGGACACATAAGCAATGCTCAAACCCAAGTTCCAAATGATTTTAACCATTTAAGGTCTCAGTGCTAGTGAGGAACAAGGAGGTGTCTCCATCCCACTAACAAAATCAATCCAAGCAACTAGCTAAATCAACAACATCAACGATCATCCATTTCATCAATCCATGAATCCTAAACATCAATTAACCCTGGTGTAAGGTTAACCATCATTGTTATCAATCACACATCAACATTTTAATATTCAATGCATGCGAGAGTAAACATTTCTAGAACATTCACATGTCGACTTAAGCCAAGGAGCAAGAGAAATCTATTCACTAAATCAGTCATATATATAATAAATTTATGATGCCATATTAGTTAACATTTAAATTCAAGGTGTGAAAGAATAAACCCTTCATTTAACTACACACAAAATGGGAAATTTCCTGCGTTTTTTTTAACTACACACAAAATGGACACACTTCATTATCCCTCTGCAAATTTGCTCCATATTTTTTTCCAGCAATGGTCCCTTTGCCTGCATTTTAGTGGGAGAAAGCCCCTCTTATCTTATCTTAGTTCCAATTTAGCATTTCTTGCAAATAATCAGTAATTAAATCTTTAGATAAAATATTTCTCCTTTTTAATTCTTAACTTGATTTTTCTTCATCCCCCCTTTTATTTATTAATTAGTTTTAGTCTTCTTACCCAATTTAGACTTAGGCTTAAAAAAAATTAAACTAGGCTTAGAATTTTTGAGGGAATTTTATAATTAATAAAATTACCCATTTATTAATTATTTTTAAGTCCGATAATAGTCAAAACAAATTATTGTTTTCTAGGAACCTAGGTTCATTGACTTGCCTTTATTAAAAATCGTGAAGTGCCCTTCAATACGTACTTCATGCTCCAAGGGTGCCATTCGTCTTTATTCAAGTTTTATTTACGCGACGTTCCCTTAAATACACACTATGTGCTCCAAGGGTGTCAGTCGCCTTTGACTGATTTTGGTACTTTCCCAACCCTTGGAGTCAATACTCCATCAGGAAACCTTGTGAGAGACTAAGGGCCTCTAAGGAATAAGGACCCTACGTTATTATGCGCCCTTTAGAATATTCTTGAGAGACTATCTCAGTCTGCCCTCGTGACATCGTGGATCTCTCGAACTAGGTAATCGTTAGCCTACAATTCGAGCCATGATGGGAGTGCTAGTAAGATGTGGTAGGGCTGCTTCCACACCTCTCCCTCAATACCTGGTTTTTGTGCATGGCCCATTTACTTCTTATGTGAGTCTGATTAAAATAAATCATCATCATGCATCCATCGATGAAACATTGTCAACAATCCATAAACAACAACATAATATACCCAATCATATGTCACATATGCATAAATAATAATACCCTAACTGTATACAATCCTCAATCTGACAAGTGTCCTGCACACTTAGGAGTAATCCATCAATATCACCTGTCTATACATAAATATCAAATAACATAACACCATAATACATAAGCATCATCGTCAGAATCCATAAGTGAAACAAAAAACCATATACAAAACCGGATCACTTGCACACAAGTGTCCTCAAAGAATAAGTCAAATCATGTGCACGCAAGATCAGAATGTTACATACACCCCCTCTTGGTTTAAACTTTGTCCTGAAGTTTCACATTGTATGTGCAGTAATAAAGTATCAGACAAGATCTAATATGTCTAACTATCAAACAAAAATGGAAATTGTTGGTGCATATCATATGCATCCTCTCAGGTAGCCGAGTGTGGACTATAATTGTCCCACTAGACCTTGACTTGATCGATCGTTCTAAGTCATAGTTGTCAAATACGATTGTCTAAAATGTGTATTGGCTCCGCTGTGAGTGAACCCTCGTCCGACACCTGTAAGGAACTCATGCCAATCACATGTGTAGGATCACTAACATAATGTCACAAAATAGATACATGAAAAACATCATGCATATGCCTCAAAGAATCATGCAAGGCTAGTCGATAGGCCGCAAGCCATTTCTTTTCCATAACTTCAAAAGGTCCCACAAACCTAGGAGATATTTTAGCACCCTTTCCAAATTTGATCAAACTCTTGTGCAGTTTCACCCACAAGAAGACTCGATCACCAACCTCATAACAATGGTCAATGCAATGTGCATCAACATAACTCTTCTACCAATCTTACGCTTCCTTAATCCTTTGTCTTATCGTTTGCATTTGTTCTTCCATTTCTTGGATCGCTTCAGGTCCTACTAGGACCCTATCCTTCAGTCGATCCCAGCTCAAAGGCGTCTGACACGGTCTCCTGTAAATAAAATCAAATGGCGCCATCTTAATGGTGCTTTGATAAGTATTGTTGTATGCAAACTCTACCAGTGGAAAGAAATCCTCCCAATGCTTATGTTGGTAAATCACGTACATACACAGCATATCTTCCAAGGTTTGGATTGTTCTTTCTATCTTCCTGTCTATCTCTGGGTGATATGTGGTACTAAAGTTAAGTTGGGTTCCCAAGGCCTCTTGGAAAATAGTCCAAAATCATCCTATAAACATCGATCCTCGATCGGATATAATCCTCTTAGGCACACCATGAAATATCACAATATCACTGATGAAAACTCTATCTTTGTATGGAGCCTGATAACGAACACATAAACAAATACAAGAAGTCTATGCTAAATAATCAATACTAACAATGACAATTATGTAAAAGATAATTAAGCGAATCTATCCTTTGTTTGATGCAACAAACAAATTGTTTTACCTATTGAACATTGTATCTATTGAATCATAGGATATGCAAGAAAAATGACGAGCGCTGATAGAAAAAGAATTGAATCTGGATAAACAACTTCTTGAACCTTCTACCTATCATGGGTAAAAATGCATGACATTATTAATGACTAGTATAAGTTCATTAGATTTCATCTAGGAAAATTAACAATAACAATAAATATATAATTATTAATATGTCAATAGTCACTATTCTTAAAAACAAAAATGTGTTTGGTGACGTTACAAATGGTATCAGAGCATGGTTCATACACTATGGACTTATGGGATCAAAATAAACAGAAATCATTGTGCTTATGAATATATTAGAATACGAAACTATTGAAGATTTTTTAAAAAGAAAATATTAAAGTTAATTATGTGTTGTACTATATTAGAAACAAAAATCAAACATTATGGTTGAAGAAACCAGGAAATAAAAATAAAAAAATAAAAATAAAAATAAAAACAAACAAACACCAATTGGACTAGGGATGTATGTAGACTTGAACAGTGAGAAACCTAGGGATAACTCACTAGTGTTGCTTGAAACTATGAGAAACATAAAGGAAGAATTGCAGAGTATTAAAGAAGATAACGAAAATTTATTGAAGGCTAGTAAGGAACAAGAGAAATTAAATGAGATCCTATTTAAGAACATGACATAGATAAAACATAATAAGAATGTAGGACAAACCTCCAACAATGCTAAGAAAGACGTCTTCATTGATGAATCTCATAAATGAAAGGAACATCCAATATTTAGTGATAAAACAGAGTTAATTACTAAAGAAAGTAGTGAAGATAGTTATGGGAACAACACTTTACACAACAAAACACATAAAACCAAGAAAATAGAGTTCCATAGTAATGAACTATCTGATGAATTTAAAAAGATCGTACCTCCTAGTTTTGACGGTGAGTCTCAAGAAGGAGCATAATATTGGCTTCTAAACATGGGAAACTATTTCCATATTTATAATTATCCAGGAAACTTAAGGGCTAGACTGGTTGGGTATCAGTTGAACGGTAAAGCTTCCATCTAGTGGAAAAATACAAAAACAATTAATAAAGTTAGGAGCAGTGAAATAACTTGGAAAATATTCAAAAAGTAAATGAAACAAAAATATTTAATGGAAAGATATTTTTATGAAAAAGATAAGGAATTTCATGGCCTTAAGGTAGGAAAAATGATGATAGAATATTTCATTACTAGATTTTTCAACCTAATGAGATATGTACCTTATCTTAGAGAGGAAAAGGAAAAGGTACAACGATTTATGAGTTGTTTGTCTCAATCCTTTAAGGATAAATTTGAGTTCCTTAATCCTAAAACAATGCATGAAGTAATAAGACATGCTAACTTGTGTTACACTCAGTTCAAGCAGAGGTATGAAAATACTAAAACATGGAAGAATAACAACACGAATAATCAACTTGACCCAAGAAAGAAAATTTTTAAGCATGCACGCCATCCATCACAGAGTGCATTGGTTAGAAAAAATAGGTTTAGTGGTAAACAACAAAGTGTATCGGTTTAGAACAGTAATCGACTGGCAAATTACGTGAACAAACCACTTAGATGACCATGGCAGTGTTGGGGTTTCAAAGAACCTCATATGTATAAAGATTGTCCTTTAAATAAGAACAAAAATTTAATAGTGCATAACATTCAGGAAGACACAACAATTAATGACATGACATGGTGTACTCATAATATTAATGCAACCTTGGAGAATCGACAAGATGATCATCAATCTTCCATGGTATAAATTGAAGGTATGATCAATAAAATATATGTGTCTATTTTAATTGATCCTGGTGCATCTTTAAGTTATGCTTTCCCTACTATAGTAGAAGACTGTAAATTGAATAGAATTAAACACCAAAAATCTTAGTTAGTACAGTTAGTTACTGGGACTAAATGAAATCTTATAGATTTGGTCAAGGAATGCATAGTAGTTATGGATGGGATGGAAACTATAATAGAATTGAATGTATTACCAGTGGGATCCTATGATTTACTCATAGGCATAGAGTGGCTTGAAAAACATGTGGTTGTTGTAAATTGTCGAAAGAAAACTTTTGATTGTTTAGATGAACTTGGACAAGGAAAGGAATACCTTGTGGTGTGTCGGTAAAGAAAATTTATGCTTTACAGTTGAAATGAAATGAAAGGAAAGGTTGTGAAATATATATATTGTGTAACGACCTCCTCGTTACGACAACAACTCTGAAAACAGGTGCAAAATTTTATTTTTTTTTAAGGTGTGTGCGCACGTCTAGAAGTAACAAACACACTTGACTCTACGTCGCCACTCGACAACCAACAAGACGCAACCACGATGTTCAGCACAAGAAGACTGAAGGCACACAACGAGTAACAGCAACAATATATGACCATAGGCATAAGGTGCACAACACAAACATTAAGACATACTGGGGGTGCACAGTAAGAACACAGAGGGAAGAATCCATGGTGTTAGGGTTACTATTTATGCACCGGAAAGCAGGGCGTTTAGTCTTATGTCTTCTCAAAAGAAGATTAGATAGGCTCCTGGCCGACTACTCAGACAGAAACTAGTAACCCGACCTAGAACAAGACACAAGCAAGACGAACACAACAAGACAACCCCGAAATATCACAGTGACAACAAGCAATAAATGCCCCTAGACATAAGGCGTACAACTAGCAGCTGTAAGAAGAAAACGACACCAGGTGTTAAGTACAGTATAGTCACAGATGGAAGAATCCAACAGTAGAGTTTACTATTTCTGCACAGAAAAGCAGGGCTTTTAGTCTTATGTCTTCTCGAAGGAAGATTAGATAGGCTCCTGGCCGACTGCTCAGGCAGAAACTAATAAATCTTTTAGGGAGTCGCAGTAGTGGAAACTATGCCTTTAAACAGCCCGAGACTACTGATACGGCTCAGAGTGTGTCGCAAGAGTGGAAACTGTGCCTTTAAACAGCCTGAGACCCTTGATACGGCACTGGATTCCTTACACCGAATATACACACAGACATATATACTAAGCTACAAGAGGTGTCTATATCCTTCCCGACACAACCGACCAAGAAACCGACTGAATACTATCAAGTACAACATAAACAAGAAGGACGACTACATCCTTTATGGAAGGCGCACGACAAGAAGGACTCCGACAATGAACACCCAAGTTCAACATTAATTTAAATTCAACAACTTTCCTCATTTACTAAATCTTAAAAGTTTATGGTACTTAGTTCCATGTCATTTCATTAGATGTGAACAATTCAACAAGTTTCAACAACTTCACCATAAAATAATAACCACAATGTGCTACCTTTAATATATCTCCGCATTTAAATTATCGTCTCCATACCTCGTATGTGGTTCCTTTGCTCTAAAGTCACATTAACATTACCATAACAACATCACCATATCATTCAATTGAAATAATGATGACTTTGCCCTTGTTCTTTTTATTAAATACAACTGAACTACCTCACCTGACCATTAATAACCATGTATCTACCCTTATGATAGAATAGCATTGCAAATTAAACATCATCATCAACATTGCAATTTAAAACAAATATTTATCTTTCATTAACACAACATTTCAGATATAATAATAGTGACATTACTTTTATATGATTTCTAACACTAACTTTACCCTCTACATTATAAAGGAAAAACATTACTCTTACTATTTCAGAAATAATGATTACCATGACATTACATTACAATGACATTGCAGTTTCATAACAATCAACTTATATCTTGTACATTACCCATAAAACGACAACACCTATTCCATGTAAAATTTTCATAACATAACCTTTCCTCACCTTCTATATTACCCTAACATTCTAATAAAAAAACATGGTCCTTACATTTTATCTGCTATTGATAACAATGGAACTATACCAACTTTAGCATGACATATCCATATCCTCACCTTTATATTAATAATAACCTTCCAATTAAAATAACTAAGACCTTACACTTTGATTGTTATTAATAACCATGAAAATACAATAACAAGACCAGAAAACACCCATATCGTTCCTTTTAAACAGTAAAGCAAAATTTATTTACAAGACCCTATGGGTTATGGTCTCAATTACGAGAGACAGATGAACTCTGCACTAAAAACCGTACTCTTTGTCAGGCTGCTAAATTGAAGCTTTTAAGTGTCCTGAATCACTAAATTGTCAAACCAGGGTTGGTAAACTTCGAGCTGATACACAGTATGTGCAGGCAAGCGTCTAGTCTTTATTTGAATGCTATCCTAAGAATAAAACACACACCTATTCTAAGAACTTGAATTTTAATGACTAACTTAAAACTGAGCATTTCCTATCTAAATCATCAACAGAAAAACAGTCTTGTGCTCCGATGCTAATATTGCTATTTATATTCAAAAGCGCAGTTCTACAAAATCATTCTACCTCTATGTTCAACCATCTACTATCGGCATTTTTGTTTAAGTCATAACACACAGGGTACTGTCGAAACTGCATTCATCCTGAGCATTCAAAACAAATCTAATGCTATCTACAGGAAAACAGAGTGTTATGCTACTAACTGGTACCAGGAGCTCCGTCTATTCTAACTGTACCCTACCTATTCTAAGCACGCAAGGCAACTATTGTCTAACAAAGCAAAATGCATGCTACTCTGAGTTATGTTCGAAATGAAAATGGAAAGCCAAGCAATCATATGCATATACTAACCCTACAGGCATCAGTACTACGTTAACATTCACCAACATAAAAAGATAATAGTCTGGAAATTGAGTCTGTTGAGGAATGAATAAGCACGATTCTGAAATGTTTAAACTATAGTGTAAGCAAGCATTAACACACTGCAATAAAATAAAGCTAAATCTGTGAACGCTAAGCTACCTCAGATGCGAGCTACAAATTATTGAAATGAACTAAAGCTGAAGAAACACAAACTAAATCTATTGCAAATGAAACAGCGGCTTGTGCCGGTTTGGCGGGCCCAACCAAACAGCACAAACGCTGTGGAAAACGACCAGAGCCGACTAGATCATACGATGCAGATACAATGTAATTTCACACTTCATCAACGCATTAAAGCAGTATTCAGATCATATGATAGTTAACATATACGCAACAGCAAATTGTATTCAAGACATAAGCTCATAGCATAGTTCGATAACAATAGCAAACGGAAACAGGAATCGTAACAGTAGTGGTAGTAGTAACCCATTCTCAGCCGTGAGCACGGGTTTTAATAGCAGTCTTATTGTTCATAATAGTCGAAAATAAAGATGCATGGGAACAAACGGATCCCTGATCCGAGAATAATCGTGGAATCAATTAAAAACATATTTCACAACTTTGTGACACGTAGTGTCACGAAGTGTGTAGGATGAAGAACAATCGATCCAGGCTGATCATTATACTCTCGAGCACTCTGTGGCGACGGCTCCAGCTGGCCTGTGAACCTTCCTGCTCTTCATTCGAACCATAACGCACATCATCATGCACAACTCTCGAACGACTCCACTGGTACTTCCACGGTGCGAGTTGGTACCTGGTACCGGCATCCTGTTCCAAGAATAGCAATGGTACCTAACCCAAGCGATATCAGTTCCATTATTAAATTAAAGCATTAAAATGCATAATAATAGCTTGAATTTCAAAGATACCTTAGGTGACCCCTTTGAATGGTAAAGGGATGTTGATTATATCAAAATGAGGTCAAAAAGGGTGGTACTGGCATATAGTTGGAGGTCTGTGGTATATAGTATAGGCAAAGAACATGGTCAAAACCGGGGACCAACATACCCCCATACTGAAGTCCTTGCCTGTCCTCAGGCAAAAAAAATCAAAAACTTGATAGCCATCATAGGGTCGCAGTAGCTGCAACCCGCATCTGTAGTCTTTTTTGCTTCTTCAGATTTCTCATTTCCTTCTTAAGGACCTTGTTGATTATAACATGTTTCTTAGCAATCCTCTGAAGCTGCCTGTTTCTTTTGACAATATCTTTCTTCCTCTGCTTTTGTCTTTCGATTTTTGACAAAAGGTGGGTCACCCTGAGCTTCAGGAGTTCATTTTCTGTTTTTACATGTCTGTCCAGTACACAGTACTCATGTAATTTCTCCTATAGTCTACTGTTCCTGCTTTCTAACTTTGTCACCATTGGCTTCAAGGTTCGGCTAGAGGAGAGTTGGCAGTGAGTTTCAATTGTCTGGTCTTGGCCTAGCTGTGGTGAGGGGCTAGATGCATGCGTGAGTTCTTCGGGACTTTGAACAGGGGTATGGAATTTATCAGAGTTGTGGTCTGAACCGAATTCGGAAGTAAACTGTTCGGGGCTGTGCTCATAGGTATCAGTTGGGTCATAGTTATGGTCTGGGCTAAGTTCACAAGGATTAATTGGATCATCATCACGATTCGGACTGAGTTCGTAGTTCTCAATGGGGCTAGGTCCATCGGTGTTAGCTGGGCTAGGTTCGGGAGTGGATTCTTTGGGCATTTGGACAGAGATACTGGTTGGTACTTGGACGAATTCATTCTACACAAATTTCTTGGGTGTAGTGGCCCGTCGAGTGGTCCTACGATTTTTCCGAATGAGCTGAGACAACGTCCATGTCATCTCGGATGGCTCCGGGGCTTCCTCGTGTCCACCTATGCTTTCTAGTCCTTCTTGCGTGGGGTAGCTGGGTATTGAATCATCCATCCCCATCAATACACTTTTGCATTTTCTCTTTGGGTTCCTTCTGGGATGATCAATTGGCTCAACTATCTCCTCTACATCGATTATATTATCGGCGACTGGGGAAGAGATCGGGGCTGCAATGTCCACTTTTGTAGGTGTGGTGGCCTGCCCCTTTTCGGCATTGGTTCCTACCTCGCCATGAATTTGAGGTTCGGGCTCAGGGTTCTCAGCAGTTAGGGTCTTGACTTTCTTTGTCTTGGGGGTCGGCTTTTTAGGTGGGGAAATAGGCTTCACTTTCTTAACTTTAGGCTGGGCCCGAGCGAGGGTTTTTGCAGCAAAGAGGTCCCAAGACTCTTTCTTTTTTGACAATGCAAATGTAATCAAAATCTTGACCAAGCCGAAGTGAAATAGACTTCCCCTAAACTCACTAACTCTTTGAACTTGCTCAGCCATCCTTTTCAAACTTTTTAACAGGAAAAATGGTACGTTCAACAAGGTACCTGTGAAGTGCAGTAGAAGTCGGGCATGGCAGGGGAAGATAATGGTGTATCGCCCCTCGCATGTTAAATAGCGCTGAAGGATGATCAGCACCTGTGCCCACTGTGGCTCTAGCCAAGCCCGAGATGTCCCTTCGGTCCATTTCGTGTTCCGGTACTGGGGTTTTAACAATTGTGCACAGAGCTCCTTATCCACGGGTTGCCCCTTCGTCCACCTATGGCCGGTGGTGGGTAACTCAATCGCTTCTGCGATAAACTCCTCTGTGACCTTGAACTCCAATCCGCCCACCTTGGCAGTCTCACCATCGAAATGTAGCGCGAATTGCAGGGTGATGGCGTCGTTATATCCATTGAATTTTTTCAGGAATGGTTCCCATCTGGCTTGCTTGAAAATTTCTCTCGTGGCCTTATATTCCGGAAGGGCTTCCAGGTCAGCATAGGTTTCTGGTTCATGGCGGTTGGCGACCATAGCTCTTTTTGGCATAACAGGGAGAGTCGATCGTTAGCAGTGGAGGTTGGTTGAGGACGAAAAGAGTGATGAGAGGGGAGAACGCGATAGGGAATGTGGTGAAATGAACGGTCGGGCGAAAACGATATGAAAAGATTTGAATCGCTATGGAATCAGATAAGGTGTCGGGTCATGATGGAGATCGTACGGGGTGTAGAACTATGATAATCGAGTCAAATCGAAATAAGTCCCGGTTATGGTGGATGTTCATGGCATGAAATGGTATGGAGGTTTAGTAATTAGGTACCAATCGTAGAAATGATGGAATGTTAAGGGGTAGTTAAGGCACTCGTAATTCAAACATTAGTATGTATCTTAATACAATAAATCGATATGATCTTTAAACGCACCTGAGTTACCTTTACCATTACCTTTACACACTGTTATGCAAAATTTGCTGTGAAATTATCGTTTGAGGCTAAGTCTGGTTTTGAAGGTACGCAAACATTATAGTTGC
>ML817295.1:29325-74079 GCA_009831015.1 Picea engelmannii
AAGCTATCGTCAGCCTGCATCATCAACCATCGTGTCAGAACATGTCAACAACATATCATAAAATCAATATCATATCATCAAAACAAAGCAATATCACCGTAAATGAATCAACCCAAATAGCACACTCCCTGACTCAATCCGGATTCCAAGGGGCTCCACCGATGCTTCTGCATCCTCAAGGTCCAAAACCCTGCACACTCAACAAAACTGAGTCAATAGCACCTATCTACATCAAGTAGTAAAGCATTCATGTCATCTATCAGAACACATCATAATCAAGCATAAATGTATTAATATCAAAAAAGTCCAGATCACTTGCGAGCAAGTGTCCTCAAAGAATAAGTTTTGTAAGTGCGCCAGAGCGGGATGTTACATATTGTGCATATAAATGAAAACAAAGACAAAGGGGTGAACAATTTGTTGATTGATGATCCTATATTGTGCGAGTTTGGGGATGTATTCCCAAAATAAATTCTAGGACTACCTCCTAGAAGGGATATAGACTTTATAATATATTTTGTGTATGGATCTACACTGGTAAATAAATCACCCTACAGAATGAGTGTTCATGAGTGGGCTAACTTAAAAATAAAGCTTCAAAAATTAATGGATAAACAGTACATTAGACGAAGTGTGTCTCCATGGGGAGCACCAGTCCTATTTGTTAGAAAGAAGGATGGAACTTTTAGATTTTGTATTGATTAGAGGCAGCTAAATAAAATGACCATCAAGAATAAGTATCCATTACCCCGTATTGATGACTTATTTAAACAATTTGGATAGGATAAAATATTTTCAAAGATAGACCTACGGTGAGCATACCATCAAGTTAGATTAAAGATGAAGACATCCATAAGATTGATTTTAGAACCAAGTACAAACACTATGAGTTACTCTAGATACCCTTTGGTCTAACTAATGCATCTATGACATTTATGTGTCTAATTAGCAGTGTATTAAGAAAGTATTTGGATAAGATTTTTATTGTGTTCATAGATGACATCTTAATTTATTCCAATACCACAAAAGAACATGAAGAACACTTAATATTGGTTTTGAAAATATTAAGAGAACCTCGATTGTATGAAAAATTTAGTAAATGTGAATTTTATCAGGAAAAAGTGCAATATTTAGGACATGTGATTTCATGAGAAGGGATCTTAGTTGACACTGAAAAATTCAAAGCCATTGTAGATTGGCCAATACCAAAAGGTGTTTCATATGTGTTATCCTCTATTGGTATTAGCAGATGCTATCATAGATTTACTTAAGGGTTTTCAAAATTGCCTTATCCAATAACCTCCTTACAGAAAAAGGGAATCATATTCATATGGACTGAGAAAGTTTAGGAAATTTTCAAAAAATTTAAACAATTGTTAACCATTGCACCTATTTTAAAGGTATAAGATCCACACAAAGACTTCGTAGTATGTACAAATTCTTCTTAAGAAGGACTAGGTTTGGATACACAACTGAGTTTTAGTACCACATACCATCCTCAGATTGGTGGTTAGACTGAAACGAATAATCGTATTATTGAGGATATGTTATGAATGTTTAGTATGGATTGTCTAAGAAAGTGAGAGGATTATCTCCATCTAGTAGAATTTGTAAACAATAATGGTTATCATACATATTTAAACATGATTCCTTTCAAAGTGTTATATGGCAGAAGGTTTCAAACACCTGTGAGTTGGGACAATATAGTGGACATGATCATTTTAGGACCCAACTGTAATGTGCCCCAAATTTCCCAAATATTTTTTTTTTGTTACAGGACATTAAAGCTCCTTGACTCTTCAATATTTGATATAACTTTATTCCTTTATTCATTATTGTTGTTGATTTAAAATCATGTACTTATTCATTATTGCGACCAGGGTTGTCCTAGCCCTTAGAATAACTATCATGTTTATGTTAATTTGTGCTATCCAAAATATTACAGTGCATAATAAACTATGGACAATAGACTAACATATAATCTATCCATAACATTGCACTATCTAATATGATATACATTGCTTACCAGATCAAGTATAGTATGAATACCATAACATTAATGCTATTCCTATATATATATATATATATATATATATATATATATATATATATATATATATTTATATTCGTTTAATATAAACCAACAAAAATCTTAACCATGACATTATATATAATGTATCTCATACAGACTATTATATCAATAACACAATTCCTAGAGTTTAAATTTCATTATCATAACAATCCACTACAATGTACTTTATATCATAGTGCGTCAAAGAGTTTCTATACAAAACATGTAATATCGTTACATAGGGATTTGTGATATGGTTTCCATACCAACGAATATTTTTATATGTCGTATCAAACATACACCATAGCACTTATGGTTTTTCTCTTGCACCACAAACACAACCTATACCTAACAATGCTAAACCCTACCCGACTAGTGACATGGCCCAGCATTGAATAGGTTCAAACCCATTTTAATGGTGGATGTGAGATCAGTCTACAGGAATTTAACCTTGGCTTATTTCATTAATGGGAGGCATGTATCATATCTCCCAAGATTGGCAGTTAGGAAGCCACGCCAAATGCGGGATTTCCATCTTTGAGGCTTCACATGGTAGTGGTACCAGGTGTACTCAACCACCATTACTCCTATTTGTGAGGCCTTTGAGGTTACCAATGTTCATTGCTTTCACTTTGGTTATGTATTCACAAAAATACCTTTTCCTTGTATGCAAATCAGCCTCTGCATTGTAACATTTGTCCCTACTATGTGTATGGCCGACGACTTGGGAAAAATCGACACTGGTAAACAATGGAAGGAGGCAAATGACTTTCTAGTTATTCTCTGTGCACAGTGAGTAAAAGACATTATTTCCTCATCCCTTTATATCTCGTGAATGAGTCTTTGTTTGGTGCAATGTATAAAAAAATATATTTCATGAAAAATCTCCATGTTTCTTTCTTTATTTGAGGGCTTACAAAGCATTATCATCACACCCCTGTATGTGTTTTCTCCCTGGGTTCCACTGTGGCCCGAAGTTGTTTTTAATGGTTAGATATTCGGTGTTCCTTTCACGTTTCTTGTATCCACTGTTGTGACATTGTCAACCCTTACCATTTACACATATAAATATACATTTATTTTGTATGGGAAAATCCTCAAACTACTATCTGGGATGTCCTGTAATTTATACTTAGTGTAAAAATATTAACATTGTGTAATTTGTAAAATATGTTCTGTGTAATTATGTTAGCACTGTAATGTACGCCAAATTTCTCAAATAAAAAAAAAAATGTTAGGGGACATTAAAGTTCCTTAACTCTCCAGCATCAATTGTGACACAGAGGTAACCCATTATAAAAATATCTTATTCCTTAATGTATGCATCAAAGTTTAATTCTTTTTCATTATCCTCTTACATACCGAAGGATATTTACATCCCACTTATCTCTAACTGTTATAATTTCATTTAATATTTGTTTATTGGGTAATCAATTACACCCTTAAATTTCAAATTTATCAGTCGTCTAGCTTGTCTGTAACTGAGCTTACAGCAGGTCGATCCAGAGGGTTTTATGTAGAAAGAAAAACCAAGCACAAACGCAGAAACTAGAACAATCCATTTCGGACACGGATGGTAGGGACAGAAAAGAAACGGTGAAGCACTAGAAGGCACCCATATCGATGGTTTTCATGCGTGCAGAGCATCGGAGCCGCACAAATATTAAAGACCAGATAGAAGCCCCAAGAGCCTTCCATGTCAAATGGGTTCGTACTTACCTAGAGGATTCCCAACGTGACACTCATAAACTTCCGAAGTCTAAATACCCGAAGCCCCAAAGTGAAATTTGGACCGTCCATTAGCAAGAACACGTGGAGGTAGATCCTTCACTTTGAAGACTTGACACTTCGGGATATTTACAAACACAACACTGCTAAAATCCTAAATCCTAAACTCCCAAATTCTCGAAGTAAAATATAGACCGTCCAATGGTGAGGACATGTGGAGGCAGATATTTCACTTGAGTGACTTAACACTTTGGAATATTTACAAGAACCATACGCAAAAACTTCTGAAACCCGAACCCCAAAGTCCAAAAGTGAAATATGGACCGTGCATCAGCGAGGATGCGTGGAGGTAGATCCTTCACTTCAAAAACTTAACACTTCAGAAGATTTCCAAGAACAACATGCATAAACTTTCGAATCTTGAATACCCGAAGTCTCGAATTGAAATATAGACCATCCATTAGCGAGGACATGTGGAGGTATATCCTTCACTTCAGAGACTTGACACTTTAGAATATTTCCAAGAACAACACTCCTAAACTCCCGAAGCCTAAAATCCCAAAGTCTCGAAGTAAATTCTGGACCATCCATTGGCAAGGACATGAGGAGGAATATCTTTTACTTTAGAGACTTAGCACTTTGGGAGATTTACAATAACAACACTCAAAAACTCCTGAAGCCCAAATACCCGAACTCCCAAAGTGAAAACTAGACCGCCCATTAGCGAGGACACGTGGAGGTAGATCCTTCACTTCGGAAATATGGCACTACAGAGGGTTTTCAGAACTAAACAGTGAAAAGGTTGAAGCCTGAACTTCCGAAGTAAATCTCAGTCGTCCATCAATGAGGACACGTGAAGATAGATTCTTCACTTCAGAAAATATGGCTCTCTGAAGGATTGTCAAAACTAAGCAATGAAAAGGCCGAAGCTTGAATAAACCATTGATCTCAAATCAACAAGAACCATTGATCCTTGCAGCAGGTAAGACAGGGGAAACATCTGGAGTAAAAGAGGATCGTTGATCTCAGATCAACAAGAACCATTGATCTTATATTATTGCACGATAAACGACCATACTTCATTGTGGGGACGTAAACTACTCGAAAGATAATTTTCTGGAGCAGTCTCGCAATGAAAACCACAGTAAAGAGAAAGGGATACATGGAAGAGGGTGGTGAATTACAGGCTCAAAAGTGGTGTTGTTCCAAACTTCGTTTGATGGCCCCACAATCACGTGCTTAAAAATGACAAATCAGACGACAACACGTGGTTATCTTTATGTGTTCAACCATGACAGGAGATCTACGTCGGCAGACCACATCAATGAGGACATGTGGCACAAATAGAGAAGTTAGTTTTCAAGAAGGAAAAGTATTTTAGGTGCATGTAAGATGCAAGTCTAAGTGACATGTGGTAGCCCTTCGACCAAAGCCGAAAAAAGTAGTCACGTCATCAAGTACGTCACTTCGAGCGTAAGTGCTTTGGGGAAAACTAGTTTTCTAACACCATAAAATACCCAAAGCACTGAAGTAATGAAATCCAATGATCTAAAATGAAAACTCAAGCTAAGTTTGTCCTTAGCCTATTCTACTGTTGAGTTCCATAAAAAATCGCATAGTTTACTAAACCCCAAATTTTTTTTTGTTGTAGGTTATACAAAACGAGGGAATCGGATCAAGGAAAACATTCTCGCTCGAAAAGGTATTCGAGTTATGATATTGGCATTTAAGAAATACTTCTTAGATTCTTTCTACAAGTGGTAATGGAGTCCTCACCCTAGGGTAGTCCATGGTAATAATTTGAATCATGGTTTCATGGACACACAGGTTGTTTTGTAGTCTACTTTCAATTGAATATACAGGTTGTTGAAACCATTTTGAACAAGATTCAGTTAATCTAACAACTACTGTAGCATGCATTTGTAGACTCTTGAATCACTGTTTTCTGTGGTTATAGACATAAAGAAATATGTAATATAAATGTGGATTGTTATACATTATATCTCTTCTTTATGAAACTTGTACAGTTTGAAGTTGTAATTCAATATACATATATTGAAATCAATGATCGATAGGAGAATTTATTTATACATGAACAAATAAAGGCCTATACTTCCACATGCATATATATATTAATAACCCATGGAAACATATAACCTTTTAGATAATTTATTTTGCATGAACACATAGATATGTATACACAGTTGTTCATAGATTTATAACCATATTTAATGATAACTGGAGCACACAATAGTTCTATAATTTTCTTATGTATGAATACCTATATGTATACATTCAGTCATTTATATATATATATATATATGCAACCCTATTCATACTTTATAGAACCTACAGTAATTCTATTATTTCTTCCAAGTGAGAATATATATATATATATATATATACCACATAACCCATCACACTTCAAACAATTAATAATCAACAGAACATTAACAAGATAGCAAGTACAGGTACATATCCGAAAACTAATGTTGGGAAACAAATGGAACAACCACGTTCCACCCAATCGTAGAATAGAAAAACCAAGTTTACTTGCTTCGTTCACCCCCTAGCCTAACCATGAGTCCATAAGGGAAAACTGAGATGATCCTCCTTTGCTACAGTCACCTTCCACAGATCCGAAATTCCCTTGCCTCACACTAACAGTGTTCATAACATCAAGTAGTTTCCTTTCTCGAACATACTAAGCAGTGTCCTACCTCCTCCATATGTTGTATTTATATGTATCTTGTGCCTAGGTCTTTCCTTCCCTCTTTGAAAAATTTCGCAACTTTTCTAATCCCTAATTTTTAGGGGTTGCTAGTGATCAAATCCCTTATTTTCCACTTGTAAAACTCAAATCTATTCCCCACTCATGGAGTCATGGTCAGTTGTTTTTAACCTGGTTGTTCCATTTGTCTTCCAGCATCTAAATTATAAAAAAAAATTATTTTACATGTGTCACAATCAAATAAGTTAGTTGGGAAAATCAAATCTTTTCCCAACAATCATAAATAATTTATTACAATAATCAAATTCCAAATTTGGATTTTCCATAAATGGCAAATAATTTCCAAATCTGAATTTTCCAAAAACGGAAATTTATTTCCAAGTACACTTAGACTTTAATAGTTAATTATTTTGGGGGATATTACGTCCTCTCCCCCTTAAGTACAACATTTTCCTCAGTGTTCATTCCTCTCTCGGAATAGGGTTGGATAATATTTCTGCAAATCTTCCTCCAATTCCCACATGGCCTGCTCAGGACTAAAGTGCTTTCATTTCACTTTTACCTTGGCGATGGCTATGTTCCGTAGTACTGTTTATTTCATGTACAGAATGCGCAGAGGTTTCTCTTGGAACTCTCCTTCTGGTTCCACCTACAGCATGTTCCAATCAATGACATGCGTAGGATCATGAATATACTTTTTTAATAAAGAAACATGAAAAACATTATAAACTTTTAAATTTGCAGGAAGTGCAAGTTGATATGCCACGGGTCCAATTCGAGCTAAGATCTTGAAGGGGCCACAAAACTTGGGCACCAACTTTGAACAATTTCCTATCTTAGGGAGCTTCTCCTAGCTTTTACTTTTAAGTATACATGGTCCCCAATGTGAATTCCTGGTGTCTCCTTTTAAAATTTATGTAGCTTTCCTGTCTGTACTGTGCCTCTTTTATATGTTGTTGTACCTTTCTTACCATTCTTTCCATTTCCTGAATTATTTTTTGTCCCATCATAAGTCTGTCAGCTGGATTATCCCAGCTAATCAAAGTTGTACATTTTCTTTTGTACAATGCTTCAAAGGGACTCATCTTAGCGAACGTCTGATAACCATTATTGTATGCAAATTATACTAAGTGTAGGTATTCCTCCCACTTAGTTGGTTTCTTTCTTATGTAAATTCATAACATGTCTTCCATAATCTGATTCATTTGTTTGGCTTTCCCATCCATTTGTGGATGGTAGATTGTGCTAAAATTTAGGTTAGTATCCAACACTACAAACAATTCCTTCCAAAACGTTGATGTAAATTTGACATCTCTATCTGAAATCACCATTTTAGGGATTCCATGTAATCTAAATATTTCCTTCATAAATATTTCAACGATGTTAATTTCTTTATAAGTAGATTTCATAGGTATAAAATGTGGGAACTTGCAAAGTTTATCAATCACTAATTGCAAAGTGTTAAGAACCAAATATCAATATAGCATAGAAAAACCTCAGAATAAGTACTCAACGCCTTGAAAAAGAGAGAATTTCAGATAATAAGCCTCTTCGAGGGGGAAACCTCCTTTTACCCCACATAAATGTTCAAGTACAAGATGATTCCAAATGAAAATGTCTCCTTCGTATATATAGGAGACTAGAAGGTATAATTACAACTAATGGAATAAATCTGACATAAATAAAATAACATTAATAATGTAATATGCCCCAATTAAGGGGTAATGAGACACTATTAGGGCTTAACATGACCCTCCCCTTGAGACAAGTGTTGTCCGCAACACTTGAGTAACTCTGGATGCTTTTGTATAAAAGACTCATCTTCCCAAGTGGAATCTTCAGCCGGTAGTTTCCTCCATTTAATGAGATACTCTGAAATTGATCTATTCCTCAGGTGGTGAATTATTGTGTCAGTGATGGCTTCAGGATCCAATATGAATTTTCCTTCCTCGTCAAGTTCTGGCAATATAGTTTGAATTGGGATCTTGTATCCTATAACCTTGTTTAAGCATGAAACATGGAAAACTGTGTGTACTCGTGAAGATGCAGGAAACTCCAATTTGTATGCCATAGTACCAATCTTTTGCAACACCTTATAAGGGCCATAGTACTTTGGTGATAATTTATTATCCTTCTTGGCTTGCTTGAGGGACATTTGTTTGTATGGTTGTAGTCTTAAAAACACACAATCCCCTACTTCAAAACTTCTTTCACTACGATGTTGATATGCTTGTTGTTTCATGTGATTCCGTGCCATGGTCAGGTTGTCCATTAATATTTGGAGAACTTGTTGTTGATGCTCGATGTGATCTTCCACTGCTTGAACCTTATATTTTTATTTTAGAGAATAAGTGATGGAAGGAGGGTGGTATCCATAGACTACCATAAATGGTGTCATTTTCGTTGCAGTATGAAAGGAAGTGTTATACCACCATTCTGCCAAGGGTAACCATTTGAACCATTGTGTTTGTTTATCAAAGACAAAGAAACGAAGGTAGCCTTCTAGACATTTTTTCACTATCTCGGTTTGTCCATTAGATTGAGGATGATAGGATGAGATATGAGAAAATTGAGTACCCAAACAAGAAAACAATTATGTCCAAAAATGTCTAGTGAAGATGGGATCTCTGTCACTTACAATAATCTTTGGGTTTCCATGTAGCTTTTGAACTATTTCCATGAATGCAGTGGAAACTGTACTAGATTTGAAGGGATGAGAGAGTGCACAAAAGTGTCTGTACTTGGTCATTCTATCAACAATCACCATGATGACACTCTTTCCTTTAGACTTCGGTAAACCTGTGATGAAATCCATGGAAACCTCCTCCCAGTGCTGACTTGGGATGGATAATGGTTGTAAAATACCTGGGGTCTGTATTGTTTCCACCTTATTTTGTTGGCAAACCAAACATTATGCCACAAACCTTTGAAAATCATTTTTAAGGCCATCCCAAAAAAAATCCTTCTTGACTCTATGGTAGGTTTTCAAAAATCCTAAGTGCCCTCCTACTAGAGAGGTGTGCAATTCCAATAGTACCTTTTGTTTGATTTGGGAATCCTTACATAAATATAAGCGACCTTTGTACCATAGTAAATCATTTTTCCATGTAAACATATCTGATGCACTGGAATCCTATTGCAACCTTTGAATGAGAGTCCACACTTTTTCATCATTCCTCCATTCATCCCTTGCTTCTATTATCCAATCGGGTTGGATGATCGAGATAGCACAGAGAAGGGCCTCAACATATTCATCATTTCTTGAGAGTTCATCTACCACAACATTTTGATTCCCCTTTTTATAGATGATTTCAAAATCATGACCCAATATCTTGGTTACCCATTTTTGTTGTTCTTCTAAAGATAGTCTTTGTTACAAGAACTATTTAAGACTATCATGATCATTTTTTACCTTGAAGTGCCTACCTATTAGGTAAGGATGCCATTTCTTCAATGCATGTAGTATTTCCATCATTTCCTTCTCATAAATGGGTTTGTGTAAGTCCTTTCCCTTGAGTGGTAAACTTCAAAAGCTATGGGCCTTCCTTCTTGCATTAGGATATCACCAATTCCATTTCTTGAGGCATCACATTCCACAATAAAGGTTTTTGTGAAGTCTGGAGTGGTCAAAACAGGAGCTTTGCACATCACCTCTTTAAGTTTTTCAAAAGCTTTAGTTGCCTCTAGAGTCCATGAAAATGTATCCTTCTTAGTTAGTGTCGTTAAAGGTGTTGCTATTCTTCCATAGTGCCAAACAAACTTGCGGTAGTAACCTGTCAAACCCAAAAATCCTCTAAGATTATTCAATGTTTTGGGAATCGGCCAGTCCATCATGGCCTTAATCTTGTTAGGGTCTACCTTGACACCTTCATGAGATACAATATGAACCAAATACTCTACCTCCTTCACTCCAAAGAAACATGTGGATGGTTTGACATATAGTTGTTGCTCCTTTAGTAGTTGTAGCACCTTGTCAACATGTCACACATGATCCTCCCAAGACTTGCTATAGATTAGTATGTCATCAAAAAATACTAACACAAATTTTCAAAGGAAGGGATTGAAAATGGAATTCATCAACCCTTGAAATGTGGAAGGTGCATTTGTAAGGCCAAAAGGCATGACCAAAAATTAATAATGGCCTTCATGAGTTCAGAATGTTGTTTTTGGGATATCTTCTTCCTTCATTCTAATCTGATGATACCCTGAACGAAGATCTGATTTTGTGAAATAGATTGCTCCATGTAGTTCATCTAGAAATTCATCAATGACGGTAATGGGAAACTTATCTTTAATAGTGATCTTGTTGATCTCTCTATAATCTGGACACATACGCCATGAGCTATATTTCTTGAATACCATTACCACTGGTGCAGAGTAAGAACTTTGGATAGGTATAATAATGCCAGCCTCTAACGTTTCTTCAACCATGCGCTCAATTTCACTCTTATGGGCATAAGGGTATCTGTATGGCCTGATGTTAGGAGGAACACTCCCAGGAATTAGGTGAATTTAATGATCATGATTTCGAGTGGGTGGAAGACCTTTGGGAATATCTTCAAATACTTTGGAATTCTTATCAATGACCCCTTAGAGATCTTGAGGAATAGATGGCTTAGATGTTTGAACATCTAGTGAGAATATTTGTGCAATAACTCCTTGATTCCCCTTTTTCAATAATATTTTCATGCCATTAGATCTTATCACCTTACCGGGTTTCCCTGTGATACCTCTTAACGCAATTTATTTTCCTTCCAATGAAAATTTCATGAAAAGTTCTTGAAAATTAAAATCCATTGTTCCTAATGATTGTAACCATTGGATTCCTAGTACAACATCAGCACCACCCATGGGTATAGAAATCATTGTACTATTAATTACATATTCCCCCATAGTAAGATTGATCTTATTACATTTTCCTGAGAAATTGATAGTTCCTCCATCTGCAATCATTACTTGAAACTCTGGCACTAGATATACAAAGCAATTGAGATCTTTGTCTAATCTATAGTGAATGAAATTATGAGTACTGCCAGAATCAATTAGGACTATTACCTTTTTATTTTTGATGTATCCTTCAATCTTGAGGGTTTGAGGAGTGTTAATTCCAGCCAATGCATTACACGATATCGTGGGAGTCAACTCTTTGGACGAAATTGCTTCTACGTTTTCATCTTGAGATGGTTCTTGTTCTTGTTCTTCTTCCTCTTCACAATCTATGTAGAATAATTTCTTCTCACCACACTTATGTCCCTTACAGTACTTTTTTTCACAATTAAATCATAAACCTTTTGCTTTTCTTTCCTCCAATTGTTGAGGTGTCAACCTTGTAGGTTGAGGTTTTTTAGAAGCAAGAAAATTATTCTCTCTATAGATGTTAGGATTGGTCCTTCTAGTAGCCATAGCCATATTTTTACTTTCAACATTTCTTTCCACCTTAAATGCATTCTCCAATGATTTGGGTTCCCAAAGATGAACTTCATGTTGAATGTTATCCTTTAAATTTCCTATGAATACATCAATCAAGTGCTCATCTGGAATATTTGTTACCTTTATATTCAATCTTTGGAAGTTCTCAATGTGCTGGGTAACTGAACCATTTTTCTTGAGATTTATCAATTGGCTAAAGAAGGTATTTATCCTTGTATCCTCATAGTGTGCTATCATTTATTCCATGAAAATTTTCCAAGTGACAAGTGATTTGCGAGAACAAAGCCATCGATACCATACAAATTGATTGGGTTTTAAATATAAAGAAGCAATTTGTACCTTTTGTGTATGTGGCACATTATGTAGATCAAATAATTGCTCCATCTGAAGTATCCATGTGATTGGGTCCTTTCCATCAAACTTCCTCATATCAATCTTAGGAACGTGGTTGGTCTTCAACCCAAATTTGGAGTTTCTCCATTCTTAATTCACCTTCCTTGTGTCCTCATCATGAATTTCATGGGATACATTTTCACTTTCAGTTGTCCTCTCTATTAGGAAATGTTTCAATCCTTCCATGATCTCCCCTTTTAAAGCATCCATATTAGTATTTATTGCCTCAAACTTAGCTTCTGTCGAATCCATCATCTCTTGTAGTTAATATTTTGTTACTGTCTTCTTTTGTAAATCATTTATGTCCCTACTCATTTCTTCACCTTCATCAAGAGTCCAAGTAGGATTGTTTGGAGGCTTATTTGGTGTAGAAGTTCCCTTTTTTGGTGGCATGTTGGCCAAGTATCACTTTAAACCTTGATTTTGAGGTGGTTCTGCTAGACAATTTTCCTTTTATTGTATCTCCAAAAAAAATTCCCTTCTGAGTATGAACTTTTATTTTTTATAGGTATCTGATATTTCTTCTCTTCAATGCCGTAGGTCTACTCAAAATTTGATGTGCCAAGTGGAATTTACGGTAACTTCCCCACAACTTTCTGATTTTTTAACTTTCCAGGAGGTCTCACTTGTATAGCGTGCCCCGCACAAAATAATTGATATAAACTTATGAAACCTGTACCAGAACTACTACGGTCTATACACTATCCAATGATACTGGTCTCACTCAATTTGGATGCTCTAGGAATAATTTATGATTGATTTACTAGGAACGGCTACTTGAGACTAATCAATAGGACTAGTCAGATACCCTATCTTCCATAGGGTGTATCTACAAATTTACGATGACCCAGAATCTGAGATTTCTACCACAGATACCTTACTAATTTATGAGAATATCCTCTAGAGTTTAGGGTCTGAAATATTACAGAAAACAATTTATAGTGAAAATTTTGTAATGACTCAATTTAGGATGATTCCAGAACCCTATCTTACAAAGGTTGTATCTTCGAAAGTATAAGGCCTAAAATGTTGAATTTTTAACCCAATTTACATTGATCCATCTATAAAATATCATCCAAGCGGTTCCTTCTGAATCATTGTTGAAAAAATGTTATAGCAAAAATTCCACGGTGTCTCAGATGTAGCAATGAAACCCCAAGACCTTGAGCTCTGATACCATATGTTAAGAACCAAATATCAATATAGCATAGAAAAACCTCAGACTAAGTAATCAACGCCTTGAAAAAGAGAGAATTCTAGAAAATAAGTCTCTTCGAGGGGGAAACCTCCTCTTACCACACATAAATGTTTAAGTACAAGATGATTCCAAATGAAAATGTCTTCTTGGTATATATAGGAGACTAGGAGGTATAATTACAACTAATGGAATAAATCCGACATAAATAAAATAAAATTACTAATGTAATATGCCACAATTAAGGGGTAATGAGCCAATATTAGGGCTTAACACAAATTTTATCAATCACTACTTGCAAAGGTATAGGAGTGCCACAATATTGGTCATAGGTTGTAAAGGGACAACCAACAACTAGGGAAAAAGGTACTACAAACTCAGGGGAAAAGTGGTATAATTCAATGTTTCATACTACTAACCTAAAGATGATTCCCATCAAGTGATGAGGTGGAAAATAAATGTATGAAATACGCCCCCTAAAGTGTGAGGTCAAAAGAGGTGTCTCATAGCCGAAATACTTTATGAACTAATCACGGAGCTTTGGGAAAAGGAAGCTAAGAAGAAACCATGATTAGTCTTTCTTAATAATAAAATCCTTGAGGAAGGTATACCCATGCTCGGTAATAAAAAATAATCATAACTACAAAAAATAGTACACTACAGATCCATGCATGATGCAGATAATTATATCATGGCCACGAAAAAATACATTGTGGATCCATGTCACAAGTGAAAACATAGCCACGAACAATTATAAATGTGGATATATGTCACAGTATAGAAATCAATGAGATGACTCGATGCCCGAGCGATCTTTGAAGTACTCATGAATAACTCCATCGCAACTTAGGAGGGAATGCCATCAAGGAATGTGGCGGTCCCAACCCAAGGTCTTCATCCCAAATCCCAATTGTATGAACCTACAACATGTGAATAAATGATTTGAGGTTGATCATGGTATAAACCGTCTAATTACCGGTCAGTGATGTATATCATTAACAAACATGAGTTAATACACTGATAATGATTATGGGCCCCATGATACCTAGTACAATCTAGCAAGTGTGAATAAATGAATTGAGCTCGAACACTCGTAGATTTATTCAACAGGAGCCAATGATGTTAACCCACTACGAAAATGCAAGGGAATATTCCTCTAATGTCTGCAAATCCCAGGGTACTAACTGGTTTCTAGATTTTGATCCTAGATAATGATTTGGAGTCGACAAGATGAAATCCATTGAAGGAGGGCATTGATGCATCCCCCATCAATCGACATGAAATATATAAAGGTAGATGGTGTGAAGAGTGTAATAGTAGAGCACAACTGACATAGGGATGACTAATATGAATGGGATAAAGGACTAAAACCAACTGACATGGGATAAATTCCCTTGAACAAAATAGCACAACAAATAACTTGACTTGGCAGCTTTAACTCATTAATTATCGAAAACATTTCCATGGATGATTGGAAAAGTAACCAGTCAGCGGAGTCCGAGAACTCATGGATATGGTAATGACTAAGAGATAATGGATAACCAAATTGTTGTACATAAACGCAAAATAGGTGCATTGTTCAAGGGAAACTCGATGGACAATTTCCATTTTTGAATATGACTAGATAGAAAACCTACCAACTCTTTTTATTTATTTCATGTTTGAAACGAGCATGAAAGAAAATAAAAGTGTGCTAAATATGATCGCCCGTGTATTTATTCTGAAGCCCGGGGTGGAGAATGGTGCTCGATGGTATTTTTGATACTTAAGGAGTCTAGAAAGATCCAAAAGAAAACTCCATATACAATCTCGTGGATTTAACGAGCCCAATAAATTAAATGCTAGTTTGTCATTTCATGTTTAGAGAGTAAGAAAATATGAAGAATATTCCAAGGGTATTCTTTTTCATAATTTTAGTCCTCGAGTCTGAAAAAGTGTAAAACAATACAAGGGAGAACTCTTCTAGACAAGGCTGACTAGAGTGATCCTTTTTCATAATTAGTCCATCTATTATGAAAAGGGTTAAACATACACCAAATGGACGTCCTTTCAAATCCATTTAATGAGTGTGAAAGGAAAAAATATCACTCGACAATCTTTTCATGTTTAGGGAGTCTGAAAAGAGCTTAAAGGAGACTCCACGGTGTACCTTTGTCATGGTTGGTTACCGATCATGAAAAAGGGGTAATAGTAAGCTTGGATGGAGAGAAAACATGGTATGCGATGAATTTCTAGGCACATCAAATGTGACTAAAGAAATGGATTGCAAAAAGACATGGAAAATGATGACCACTTACAACAGTAGTTCTCAATCAGGGGTGTTGAAAATGGAAGCAAGTAGGTGGCTAGTGGTTAAGCATGGTTGCGATGCAATAATCAATAGAAGAAAATGGTGATGTATCACTAATAAGTAGCGAGACAAAAATACTAATAAAGTGTGACCATTTAAACAAAATAAATGGTGGGAACCCCCTCTATGAAGGCTTGAACCGAAGGTATAGTGCTGGCAGTATGGATGGTTAATAATGAAAAAAGGAAAATGAAGGGAAAAACCTATCCCTATATGATAGGTTAGAGACATGTACCTCAATTTCAAAAGATGTCTCGATGTAAAAAAATGTCCCTAAAATCCTGTCAACACATGAAAACTAGATTCCAAAGTCAAAATTCATAGTGAAATACCAAAAAAAAAAAAAATTGGATTTTTTTGGTTATGATATACACAAAACAAAAGGCACTCACACCACCCACCTATGTACAAGGCACTACACATATTGATAATTTATTCCAGGTAGAGCCCATTGTTAGGCTCATGCCAAGAATCTTTTTCACAACCAAGCAACTCATGATCCATTATTGGCATCATATGGATAACCATTTCGGGACCATGCCACATAGGAACAAATATATGTGGTCGAAGATACTCATCATGAGTGGATTTGTGAGCTATGGAAGCTCCTTGATGTGATCCATAAAGACATGAGGGAAGTGAAAAACATAGATCTTTAATGGAAGAGGTAGTAGATAATTCACTCTCAAGTTTTGAAAAAGTTGACCGAGATGAAAAAGGGTCGAGATTGGGAGGTCGACTAGATGTCTTGGCCAATGCCCCTCGGTTTCAAATCAAAACTCATTTTGTTAACTCTCTTCAGTTATGAATTGGGGAGGAGGAAGGTGTGATTATACTCATCCTATCTGAGCTTATGAATGGAATCCATGACTTTTGAGATGGCCTCTTCTGAATAAAACTTAGTATCTAGGAAATCATGTGAACTGAAACAGTCAAACACACGTATGGGTAGAGAAGGTTGATCACACTCCACACCAATATTGATTTGTTGACCAGTATCAACAGATGTCCATGGGATTGTCTGATCAAAAATCATGACTATGGTGAGCGAGATAGATGCTCCATCTGAGTCAACGTCCTCAGTATGAGGTACCACCCAAGGATCAACTAACTCAAGGGATTTAACGATATATGAGGAAATCATGTTTATAGGAGAGATATGGGTAGTGTATGGTGTAGTAAGTGGAAATAACCCCATAAGAAAAGGATCTTTAAACATACCTATATCGATAATTTTATACCCCTGGAAGAATCAACTATAAAAGGAATGTTGGTGCTAGGATTAGCTCATAAGTTGGGTGTGTAATAGTTGAGTTGGTCGATGGTAACTATCTTTCCTTGATGTGGAAAATGTATGAAACAAAATGCAGTGGATGAAATAGCCTCCATTTCATCGAACCAAGTGTGAACCAAGATCTGATTATATTAGAGTTCGATGTCCACCACTTTGAATTTTATAGAGACAATATTTCCCCCAAGATCAATGGATAAGGAGGTTATAATTTCGTGAGGTTTGAAATAATTTCCATCAAAATATTTTAGGATGGTTTGATTTGTGGTGAGTTGAGGAGAACCAATGGCTTCTGAACATGAAAAATAAATAATGAAAGTGGTCGCTCCTTTGTCGATCACCGTATGAAATATATTCATGTTCAAACAACCAACTCTGATTTGCAATGCCTAGGAGAGATCTTCCACTATATTATAGTGTTGGGTTGCTCAGGCATTCGGATTATGGGTAATCTATCAAAGTACCCCTTTTGGAGGGAAGAATGCATATTCAAAAGTTGGTTTCTCTAAAGTGAGAGGGTGATTGGGTGGTGTAGTCGATGGAGGATCCTTGGATGATGGTTCCCCTTCTTGAGAGTCATAGTTCTTCACTTTGGTGGATAGTTCCACAGTTGATTTAACCATCATAATATTTGCGGTTGAAGACTCTTCATTTCCCCTGGGTGGAGGTGCAAGAACTTGTGTGACCATTTTCTATTGGAGGTGGAAAGGATTTGTTAATATTGTTGATCGGGAAAGATTTCCCCCTCACTCGAGGTATTGATGAACTTCGAAAAGCCGAGGACATTCTTTGGTGAAGTGGTCCTCCTTACACACCATGCAAGGATATTTTAGCTTTCGTTTATTTTTGTCTCCAACATTGGGGTCTTGGGTTTATTGGCCCTTCTACTTGAAAGAATTTTTCTTGTTATTAATTTTTTTCTTGTTCCCTCCAGATTGCTGAGGGTTCTATGATGTATTGGACTGCACCGTGTTTACCTATGAGGTCTAGGTAGGGGCCGGATTTGAATTGGTTGTGGGCGAAAAAGAGTAGGGATTGATATCTATGGTCAATTGAATAAGTTTCCCAGTCAACAGGATAACTGTTGTAGAAGAGATAGGACCAACTATTCCATTAGCATGGGGTCTAGATGTTGGACAAGGGGTGTCAGTCGATGTTCAAGGAGCATGTGGAATGAGTTCATATAGTGTCTCATACTATAAATAAATCAAGTCTAAGTGTTGAGCATGATGAATTTCCTACTCCTCGGTTATAGCACCAGACATGGAAACATCTTTCACGATGGGGGGAAATAATGATTTTGTAAACCAATCAACCAAAATTTGATCATGAATTGGGGCCTTAACGAGTCTTCTTCACCACCTACATTCGTGAATCTGGTCCAAGATATGTGTGGTAGTGTTCGAACGTAATGAATTCAAAATCTATGTCCTTGTTTCATATTGGATGGGTAATTGGAAATGTGTCAAAAACATTATTGCGAGAGATTTAAAGTTGTAGAAATTCAATGACAAAAATTAGGAAGTTAATATTATGTCATACACTTATAAACCTAGAGATAACTATATTGCATGAACTCTGAAATTTACAAAACCCGCATTCACAAATTACCATAAGAATAAATACACTTTGCTAAGTAATTTATGCAGTGGAATAAACACAATGAACATCATTCAACCAACCATGAATAACTCAAAACTTTAGGCAATTCCAAGAAAAACCCCAATGTAGGGAAACCCAATGAGAGAGAGAGATTATATTATTCAACTTCAGGAAAGTACATATCAGCAACAATAACACATTTCCAACCAAGAGAAAAACCACTTACAACACAAAAATTGTCCCACCACAATCTGCCCTGAAATTCGTGTCACAATCTGTATAGTTGTACAGATTTGTTGAATATTGGCATCGCAAAATTTGTGCCAAAAAAAAATAAAATTACCCTCTTCCTGTACAACCAACCTCCTTCAAAAAACTCTGATAAAAACTACCTCGAAAAATGTGCCTTCACTTGCCTCAATTTTGATGCCAAAGTTTGTTGTTGTACGACCTGTACAGGTCCGTACAGTATAGCTTGTCCCAGTAAAAAATAGAAGCACACAAAACATAAATGTCTTCCTTGGGATTTTCACCATAGCTCTCTTGGGAAACATGCCCTCCTTACTAGCCTCTTTCCTCTCTCAAGATTACTCAGAAAGTCTCTCAGTCGCCTTCTCTCAATGTGTCTTGCACACTACCCAATGCATTCTTTTATAAAATCTAAAGATGACCTTTTCCTTCCAAAGTGTCTTTTCACCTTCCCCAACCCTAAATCCAAAGGCAAAGATCTAATATTTCCTTTACAAGATCAAGGGCCATGATTCATTCCATCCAAAATAAATCACTTAAAATATTAAAGTACATTTATCTTTATTACATAAGTGCACTTTATGAAATAAAGTCACTTTAATATTAGAAGGTACAATTCATTAAAAAAAATCACTTTGATAAAAGAACCAGTTTATCACAACTTTATAAAAACCCATTACAAAGTTAAGTTTCTAGTAGTGTCAACATACGGTAACATTCACATACAAGAAAAAACATCTGGAGTACCTCCCGAGCTAAAAATCTAACACTCCCTCTTAGCAAGGGATGTACTCTCTACCATATCCATTATATGGTCCCATCACACTATGCTTAGTAGGAGCTCCCTCTGAAATTGGAGCTATCTTCAACACCTTCACATAACTCAAATTAGAAGATCTTCTCCTGACAGCTACTTGGAACCTTGAGCTCCTTTGAGAATCCACTCCACCCTGAGCATTGGTTCGACAACACCAATTGAGCCTCATGTTGGTGCTCGGAAGAGAATCGCTCTCTTCTCTCAGAATTCAAGATTGAATCCTTGGGCCCACCACAATCTCAGGAGCCTCCTCATGGTCCTCATCTGATGTTGAATCATACACTGAAGGTTATCCTCACAACATATACAACCTGTCCACCCGATCATCGATCAGTTGGAGTTCCATCGGGTCCACTCCCTCCCTATATATAAATACATGTTCCCTCTTGAAAAATGTACAATATCCTACATCCTCCAAGGTTGAGAATGAGAGCAATTTGACCCTCAACCCTAAAACACAGAGAAATCCATCAATCTCCAAGAATCCTCCATACTCGAGTCGAAATCTAACCCTTCCAACTCCACGTACAACTCACGACATACCACCTTAATTTACCACTTGTCAGTCAGGACCTATCTCTGTGATAATTAGGAATATGCACCAGATTATCGTCATGTTGCAAGAGGCTCCACTATCCACAATCCATCTGATATCACCTATAAATCCTCTGTGACCAACACTGGAAACTAGGGTAACCAAAGAAAATTCCCTACCATACTTGGAAGAAAAGTCCTTCATGGTTTTTGTAGCAGTTGTCTCAGGCTCCTGCGGTTCCTTCTTCTTCTTCTTCCTCTTAAGACAATGAGAAGCAAGTTACCCTAAATGATTACAACACTAACATCTAACTTTACTCAAGCCCCTTCCGGAACTTCCTTTATTCTTTATCTTTGCAATAAGAGAAACATTCTCATCAACTCCATCTGTCTTTTTTCCACTACTCTGAGATCCTTCCCAGATCTCCTCCTAAGTGAAATTGTCCCACATTCTACTCCAATCTGGAATATGCTCCCTACCCACCACACACTTCATGAAGACTTCCCATTCCTTGGTGAATCCTTTCAAGGCTATCCTCACCAACTTTGAATCCGATATGACCTCCCCAAATGTTGCCCAATCATCTTTCAATTGAGATACCTGGGTAAGATAAGAACAAACACTCTCCTCCTTACCCATCTTCATATCATGCAGCTTATCCTTCAAGGCCATCTTCTGGTTTTCATTCTTAGCCTCAAATAATTTCTTAAGTGCATCCCACATCTCTTTGGTTGTCTTCTTCTTATCCAAGTGTGGGATAAGGTAATCCTTCACCCCATCTAGAATAATACTTTGAGCTTTGGCCTCCTTGACCTCATGCAAATCCAAATCAAGAGGATCGGTTGTGGGAACCACAACAATAAAACTGAAATAGTTCCAAATCGTGTTCTCCTTGAGAACAACTGACATCTGGACTTTCCACTGCAAATAGTTGTAAATTCCATCCAAATGATTCTCAAATATAATGCATGCATCCATATTCCCTGTCACAACTAAAGGAAAAAAAATCACAAATTCCCCCCCTTCAAACTTGCCCAAAAATCTCATTGCTCACTGTCACTCAGAGCCCAAGCTCTGATACCATGTAGAAATTCAATGACAAAAATTAGCAAGCTAATATTTTGTCATACACTTAAAAACATAGGGATAATTGTCTTGCATGAACTCTGAAATGTATAAAACCCACATTCAGAAATTACCATAAGAAGAAATACACATTGCTAAGTAATTTATGTAGCGGAATAAACACAATGAACATCATTCAACCAACCATGAATAACTCAGAAATTTAGGCAATGTCAGGGAAAACCCCAATGTGTGGAAACCTAGAGAGAGAGAGAGAGATTCTATTATTCATCTTCAGGAAAGTACATATCAACAACAATAACACATTTCCAGCCAAGATAAAAACCACTTACAACACACAAACTGTCCCACCACAATACGCCTTAAAATTTGTGTCACAACCTGTACAACTGTATGGATTTGATGAATATTGACACCTCAAAATTTGTGCCTGAAATAGACTGATGTACCCTCTTCCTGTATGGTTGACCTCCTTCAGAAAAATCTGATAAAAACTTCCTCAAAAAACATGCCTTTACTTGCCTCGATTTTTGTGCCAAAGTTTGTTGTTGTACGACCTGTATGGATCCATACAGTACGACTCGTCCCAGAAAAACACAGCAGCACACAAAAAAGAAATGTCTTCTTTGGGATTTTCACCCTATATATCTTGGGAAATGTGCCCTCCTTGATGCCCTCTTTCCTCTCTCAATCTTACTTAGAAAATCTCTCAATATCCTTCTCTCAATGTGTCTTTCACACTACCCAATGCATTCTTTTATAAAATTTGAAGATGACCTTTTCCCTCCAAAGTGCCTTTTCACCTTCCCAAATCCTAAATCCAAAGACCAAGATCTAATCTTTCCTTTACAATATCAAGGGCCATGATTCATTCCCTCCAAAATAAATCACTTAAAATATTAAATTACATTTCACTTGATAACATAAGTGCACTTTATGAAATAAAGTCACTTTAATATTAGACGATACACTTCATTAAAAAAATCACTTTAATAAAAGAACCACTTTATCACAACTTTATAAAAACTCGTTACAAAGTTAAGTGCCTAGTAGTGTCAACATAAGGTAACATCAGCATACAAGACAAAACATGTGGAGTACCTCTTGATCTAAAAAGCTATCAAAAGTTGTTAAATGAAGCGGTTGGTAACTCGATGAAACACTTAAAGGAATTTCCAGTTAGGGTGCGAGGGAAAATATGTAAACAAATGTTGTCATCCAATAGAGAGTTAGAGAAACACCACAAATCATATGTTGTAATATGTGTGGTGGGGTATTCTCCCGTATTTCCATCAAATTTTGGGATGTCTTCCGAAATTTTGACCGGAACCAGTGGCCAAGTGGGATTGTGCATTATGGGATCCTTCATCAATATGTTTCAGGACTCACAACTATCTGTTGTTCTCAATATACAACAAGATATTCAATTTTAAGATTCCAAAGCTCAAAATTATGGTCATTGAATTTTTCTATCTCTATCCTCGAACTACTTTCCATTCTTTCAATCACAATTTTAGAGATCTGTGAATTACAACTCCCACTAGACCTAGGTTTAGCTTAGATCCAAGATCTACTTAACCTTGCTTTGATACAACTTGTATAGAGAAACATATATGCACTATAGTGCCACTTGTATTAGAATGGATAAGAAGTGCTTTGATACCATCTTTAAGGAAATAAATAACCACACTAAACCAACTAGGAAAGAGAAGATAGATTTAAGCAGAAAATAAATGAAAAACACACTAAGTACATAGAGATTTTACCCTAGAAACCCTTAAGAAGGAAAACCAACATTCCTTGAGTTTCTTGCACCCTTGTTTTCTTATTCATTTTTTAAATATAGAGTTGCATGACTAACCTCCGTCTACACCTAAAATGCAATCACCATCATAGTCTCTTACTTTATAGAAGAACAACCCTGCAACCAATTCAGATTACATGTGCATGACCAACAACCTTCAACTAAACATTATCTTTTACAGTAGTACAACATGCCTTATTTATAGGATTTACCACATGAAAAACCATATATCACGTCACCCAAAAGTAGTTATAGATTGATCCAGATTATATTGAGAACGAAATCAAATACAAACGAAAATATAGCAGAGGACACAAAAATATAGTGAAACCCAACTTCTATTAATGGATAACAGAGTAATGTAGAACATAAATTGGCCATAATGGTGGTAGCTTATTTGTAAAGAGAAAGACATGTTGGCTACACCCATTTACAGTAATCATTACATCACACTCTATTCCATGATCAAAGGACCTACTTCACCTTGATTATATATGAGAGTGAGAGGAGAATAATTCCCATGATGCATGTGGGGTGAATTGGTATAAGTTTGAAAAATGTCAGAGGAATATAAAACACTAGGAATTTCCTAGAAGTCACCCATCCCAACACTACTCTATCCCAACACTACGCTTAACTGTGGAGTTATAATGGGATATGATGCATTAACGTTGTATACATGTACATAAGACCAATAGGAAATCATTACATTATGGTTGTATTTCACAAATTAACATGAAATTACGTTAGATTATCCATCAAAAGGGTGAATATCATGGTTTATCAAAACCTTAGGCTCAAAAATGTTGATTTAGTGGAAAAGGTGGATGGTCACTGAGATCCACTTGAATCAGTCCTCCCTTGTTAGGAAGTAATGGTCCCCATTATTTCAAGATCCCTCAAGAGATAGCTAAATGTTTATTGAATCTGAACCTTGGTGAGTCACTTTCCTTGTTGAAGTATTTGTACTACTTGTACTTAGCGCTAGCTCATTGAAGGTTTTCGTGAACCTATTGTTGGTGTTTCTAGATCTGTTCAACCAATCTAGTTGCATGAGCTACCCTGATCTAAGTGTGGGTGGACTATGTCGATGAATATGCAACATGAAGATCTATATCAATGGGGGATAATGGCTAGAACCCCAAGAATATTTGAAAAGGGACATGGCCAATAGAGCTATGAAGGGATATTTTATAGCTATGTTTAACATATGGAATACTCTCATTCTCTAGAAGGGAGTGTCTACAGATTGGCCCATTAGGAAAGGGAGCACCGGGAACCAAGTCAATGTAATTCTCGACTTGGTAGTGCAAATGCACTCCCATAGGTGAAAAATCATCTTTGTGCTCCTATAAAATATTGTCGACTTGCTTCTATTGTATAGAAAGGTCTTGGGTCGAGGTTGTGGTGGTCATAGTAACCTTATATTCACCTTATAATTGGATCGTTAAGAGGGAAAACTTTTTGATCTGAGAGATTACTTTGTCACATTATTTTTCCAAGATTAATTAAATGGAAGTAGTCATAACTACCTCTAGTATACTATAGAGTTAATCCCCCAAAGTAACAATGACACTACAAAGCCAAGAATCATAAATAGTGTGATGTTTCCACATATATGGTTGTCCTAAAATAACCTCACAGACTTCAAGTGGGGAAACATCACAAAGTACAACATCTTTCAAGGGATTGATGTTGTAGGACAGGTAGCACTATTGGATGACGTGAAGGTATCATCCCTAGCTCAAGCAACCAATGGTTTATGGTTGGGGGTGTGGCATCATCAACAAATTGAATCTCTTGATTACCTTGGACAATATCATGTTCTTATAGATCCCACTATCAACAATGAAATGTAGTGGGGTCCCCTTCCCCCACATCTAAGAGTGAAAGAGGTGCTCCCACTCCTTAATATCCTCTGACTCATTTGGTTTTATCTTTTCAGTTGCGATGGTAGCACTAGGTTCTACATCGATGATCTGATTTCCCTATTCTGAATGAAATTTTGAGTTAGGGTCTAACTCCATTTCTTTAACCTCGACCAACAATGATTGTTTCAAGCAACATTCAGTAGTGTTGTGCCAAGGTATTTTGTGGAACTCACACCACTTTTGAATGTCCTTGTTCATCTTCCTTTTACCCTTCTTATTTTGTGGCTTTGACTAGATGTCTTGAGGTTGGAGTTCATTTCTTTGTCCCTTGTTATGTGAGTTATGGCCACCTTTGACATGATTTTTTTTTTGTCTATTTGAAAACTTGAACTCTCACTTCTTTTTATACTTAAATTTATGCTCAATTTTGACAACATATCGATAAGTAACTCTAGTGAGGATATGTCCAAGAAATGCATCACTATGTGGATATACCTATGTAGGACACTACGATACTCCAAAAACAGGTGTCCCTCAAAATATTGAATACCCATCTTTGAGCCAAGGGTATAGAATATGTTGGTATGCTCTAGCATTGATTGGTCCCTCTCTCGACGTAGATTTGTCCATCCCATATACTAGTCATCGTAGCTTCCAATAGGGTATAAATTCTCCTTGACGACATCCAAAAAGGTTTCCCAAGTGGGTTCTCTCCTAAATGGAATAGATTCATCCATGGTGTGCCTATCCTAGTATCCTTCCCACCAATATTTGACAAGGAGAATGGCTTTAAGGAGCGCTACTTTTCAAATAGGCCTCAACCACCATCAGTAGTCATCAAAGGATCTGAGAAAAGTTGTCAACCATCTCGTTCCTATGTCATGTGAGGGATTCCTCAAGCGATATCTTGAAAGGAAATCCTACTATGTCATCTCTCTTTTCTGCCTCCATGCGAGGTCACTTAGGCTAGCGAGAGTGGTTGTTCCCAAGTGAAATTATCTAAAGACCCAACTCTCTATACATTTACCTCGTTAGGGACATCCATCAAGAAATAACGATCAGATTTCTCTCATACCACTGATCTAGATTATATTGATAAAAAAATGAGACATAAATGAAAATGTAGCATAGAACACAGAAATACAGTGAAACCCAACTTCTATTAATGAATAACAGAATATTGTAGAACAAAAACTAGCTAGAATGGTGGTATCTTATCTTTTAATAGAAAGATATGCCAACTATGCTTATTCACAATAAGCATTACATCACACTCCATTGCATGCTCAAAGGACCTCCTTCACCTAAATTATATATGAGAGAGTGAGAGAAGAATAATTCCCATGATTCATGTGTGATAAATTGGTCTAAGTTTACAAAATTCTATAGGCATGTAAAACACTAGGACTTCTCAGGAGGTCACCCATCCCAGTACTACTATAACCCAAGCACGCTTAACTCTGGAATTTTGATGGGATTTGGGGCATTAAAATTGTACGCATGTACATAAGACCATTAGGAAATCATTACATGATGGTTGTAATTAACAAATGGAGATGGAATTACATTACATTCCCCATCAAAAGGGTGAATATCATGTCTTATCAAAACCATGGGCTCGTTGATGCAGTGGAAAAGGTGGATGGAAACCAAAATTTACATAGATCACAAAACCACATAAATGATTAGATGCAATCTCATGAATACCAATATTCTATTACACTTGACTACTACTCAATTACCATTCGACTACACAGTTGACCTCTAGTTGGTCTTCAGTTAGTTTCCACTTGAACTCTTGTCAACCTCCTTTCACCTGATCTTTCGACTTCCCGTTCAACCACTTCAACCTTCAACTTTTCAATCAAGTACTTCAAATTTTACTTAACCATTGACTGAACTTATCCATCGAATTGAACATTCACCTAGTTGATCCACCTTGCCTATCCAATCGGTTGACTATTGTTTCACTGCAAAGAATATAACAACCCAATAGAGAAAAATGGGGAGGCATTATCAGGGACCTATTTTGAGAAAAAATGGAGCATATAATTTCACAATCATGGGACATGGTTCATATAAAACCAAGAAAAGGACAATTCATCTGGTCAAACAAGAAGATTTGTCCAATTCATATTTCAATGAGGATAGATAGGTTCCTAGTGTACAATTATCTACTACTTCATAACAACATCATCATATCCAAAATCATCTCATTATCTACCTCAGATCACAATTACATCTCCTTTCTTATGAAATACTAACATGATTATGGGCCTCTTCCATTTTGGTTCAATCCTCTATGGATTCAAGACTCATTGGCCATGGATAAAGTTTTAGAGGTCTCAAAGATATAGATTACAAGTTTCCTTGTCTTCATTTGGTAGTAGAAGATGAATATGAATCATTGTATTATTTTTAGTCTATTTATATGCTTTCACAGTGGAAACAATTTGAGGAATCAACTTGTGGGGCCATTTTAGTGGCAAGTCCAATTTGGAAAATTCAAGTTTGGAACCTTTCATAGCGATTTTGAGGCATTAAATGGAAGTTTTTTGGGTTTTGGTATCTGAAAATTATGCCCACACCCTTATACATGTTCTACACTATGAGATATTTCCAATGGTGTATATTTTTCATGAATCAGAGTTCGTATGCAAAAGTTAGTCCTCTCACAAGTTGACCTACCCTGTTGACCAACATGGTACAAGATGATTCCACGTCAACCAAATTTACTCATGCATATGGGGCTAGCCATATATGTAACTTCAATAAGAGTATAGAAGGTACAAAACCCTATCACAATTTAGATTTGAGGAAGTCAACAATGTTATGATATTTAGACACTTGGGAGTTAGTTAAGGTCAACTTTGGTCTAATGTGTCATTAGGTAAAAGTGTGTTTCTTTAGTATGCATTAGTATGCATTTGTATTAATAAAATCCAATTGTCATGATATGTTCTTTACATAGATTGATTTGACATATCATATTCTCCTTGATCTTAAGGACTACCTTGATCTGTGGCTTAACACTCGATTGGTCCATCATCTCTATTTAAATACCATGGAGGGTCATTTGTCGATGATCAATTGTGAGAATTTACTTAATATGTTATTTCTCTATTGGAATACCTATGTTGTCAGACATGGTATCATAGCTCATTTGAAGACTCACTCCCATTGTATATCGAGATCATGAAGTCGTGTTGCATCATCTCTAGTTTCTCCAATTTGTGTACATTTCTAGGTTGAGAGGACTATTCCATTGTGTCGAGAGTGCTCATTTAATTCAGGAATGATTTTTGTTTCACTCAATTTTGTTTTTCCCAAGATACAACCATTTAAGTCAAATACGGAGGTATAAATCCTGAATACTCCCCTTTAAATCTTTGCAAATTTCATATTTTGGTTTTATTTCGGTTTTGTATTTTTTATTTCCGGGTTGCTACTCTTTTCAACCTATGTATGCTCTATTTCCCGTTCCCTATGCAATCTCAATAAATAATAAATAGATCAGAAAGGGTTTTCTTGTCTACATATGCTCTTTGTCATGCACTCTATGTGATATCAATAAATCAGAAGTAGAGGAAAATTGTAATTTTGCGGGTAAGCTAACCGAGATCTAACCCTTGTTGTCATCGAGAGGAGAAATTGTTTTCTTCTGTGAAAATATTTTTTAATGAGAATTCTCTCACAACAACAACAAAAACAACAATGACAACAACAACAAAAACAACCCTCCTTCTAAACAATATAATAGGTTTTGCACTAGCTCACTTGGTTAAAGGTTACTTTACCTAGTAAGAGGTCTTGAGTTCAAGTCTCTCTTTTGTTACTTTTAAAAAAATAATTAGGAATTCATTTAAAGTCCATTTCACTTAATTTATAAAAGTGGATCACTATTAAATAACTTTAATATTTTCTTCTAAGTCGCTTTTTACATGCAACTTTCATATATAAAGTAATTCATTGTAAAAGTGATTCTCACTTTTTCTATAAAAGTGAGACACTTCATAAGTAACTTATTTAAAAGTGATATTATAGGCACAGTTAGGAGAAGTATCACCACGTGGACCATCTTCTACTTTCCACATGGCCCTTTGGTTATCGTTTATGCTTTTTTTCAAAACGACATAACTTTCACATCCGAAGTCCGTTTTCAGTGTTGTTATTTTTGAAACAGCCTAATTTTTCGATATTTTTCCATCCAAGCCATTAGTTTCATTTTTTAAATCCATATTATCCACAGATTTGATATGTATTCTTCAAGTGATATCTTTCTTAAAATCACCAACTACTTCCAATGGAAATCCCATATGGAGGATTTATTAAGAAGTAAAGGATTATACCAGATTACCATGGGGAAAGAAAGAGAACCTACTGATGATGAAAATAAAAGCAAATGGAAAAATAAGAATGATGAAGCACGCAGATTGATTGGAATGTCCATCTCTCCTGATTTAAGGTTTCACCTTCAAGGAATTGATGACCTTGATGATGCTTCGAAAAATATTGAATCTATGTTGGGTAAACACGATATTATTTGATCCCGCGAGATAGAAAATCAAATAATGACTTTAAGTCCAAATTATTTTTCTTACATTGAAGAATTTTTATCCAAGTTCAAAACACTTATAATTTTATGTAAACAATGTAACGTAAAGTTGTATGATGAGTGTTACATATACATTATTCTTTCTAGGCTTGGTAGTGCATATTATATTTTTGCATCTACTTTTTATGCCACCAGAGAAGATCTAGGGGCTTCTTATAAAAATACCTCTTTTGAGTCCTTTTGTGATGCTTGATTAGAGAGAAAGATAATTTTGTGCAACTCAGAGTGATCATCACTGCAAGTACCTCCAGCAAAGCTATAGTGGCCCAACAAAAAGAGAAACCCAAGAATCCCAAGAAGAAAAATCCTAGCCACAACAATAAGAAGAACAAGGGCCCAAAACACTGTCAACCAACTTCCTCTCCTAATTGGGACAAAGGAGAAAAATATCAAAGTAAGAAGACTGTTAGACATTGCAACTTTTGTGGGAAAGATGGTCATGATGATTCCAAATGTTTTAAGAAGATTGTATATTTAGAAGAAATGATGAAGAAGCACAACATCAATATTGATTCTAATTCTTCTTCTTATTCTCATAGACATGCACTTTAGGATTTTGGTTTCTCCTTCAATGCAACTTTTAATTCTTCTTATGATGAATGGCTTATCGATTCTAGAGCATATTATCATATGGATAAGGATAAAGCCATACTTTTTGCTCTAAATGAATGTAACACAAAGAAAATATTAGTTGGTGATGATATATATATTAGTGTTGTAGGGTCTGGAATAGTTGTTGTAGATAATGGTCATTTCAATGATGTACTATGTGTTCCAAGTATTTCATGCAACCGTCTATCAATTTATAAGATAACTCATTTAGGTGAAGTTAAAATTGTAGACTTTTCACCTCACCAACTTGTAATCAAGGATCTAAAATATCCTCAACATGTTCTTGCAAATAGAATTGTTCATGGTATTACCAGGTTGTACAAGTTTGATAACTTTGGGTCATCATCTTTCCCATCAGTTTTTATTGCTCATAGCAATGACTTGAGAAAAATTTGGCATGAGCAGTTTGGTCATCTAAGTTTTTCTCATTGCAGCAACTATGTAATCAAGAGATGGTGACTAGTCTTCCTCTTGTTTCTTGAATAGATGGTGTCTGTTCCAGTTGTGTTCTCAACAAACCTCATTGGGATAGTTTTTACAAACGTGCCTATTGGCACACCTTGGACCCTTTGCAGCTTGTTCACAGTGACTTGTGTGGTCCACTTTCTTCTCCTTCTTTTTCTGGGTGCAAGTATTTATTAAATTTCATTGATTACTTTTCCAAGCATACTTGGGTTTACTTCCTAAAACTTAAGAGAAAAGTTTTTGACAAGTTTTTAGCCTACAAGACCCTTGTAGAAAAATGATATGGACATCAAATTCAAAGGTTAAGAACAGACAATGGAGGCTAATATGTGAACAATAATTTTACAAGTTACTACACTACATAGGGAATCCAAATGAAACACATTGTTCCATATACACCACAATAAGATGGTGTTGCTAAGAGAAATAGCCACACTTTAAAAGAAATCGCTAATTGTATGATCCAATCTAAGGGATCAAGTCTAAAGTATTGGGCAAAATCCATTAACTATGAAAATTACATAATAAATTGAACTCCCACTAAGTCTCTTAAAAATATAACACTGGAAGAAGCATGGAATAAACATAAGTTCAATGTAAGTCACTTCTATGTATTCAGGAGTGTAGCATGGGCTCACATTCCTTATGAGAAAAGGAAATCATTGTAGCCTAAAAATGAGAAGTGTATATTTGTTGGTTATTTTGAAGATGTCAAAGGTTACATACTTCTTCAACCACATTGTAATGAAATTATTATTAGAAGAGATGTTAAATTTGATGAAAATCTCTTGGCCTACGAGCCTAATTTGATGTTTGTTCCTTCTTCGACCTGCAATCCATATTTTTCACTTGTTCCTTATTCTATTCATATTTTGGTTTGTTCCTCAGATGATGATGTTTAGGATGAAAATCCACCTCTTCCTTCTCACCTTCCTACAAATGATCAAATTGAACTTGAACCTGCACCAACACCATTGCTTCCTAGATGGGCTTTTTCTATATGAGAAATAGTTGGTGATGTTGTTGGTGATCCTTCAGATCAGCTTCGAACACATTCACAGTTCTATTGAGAATCTTATCTTTTGGCTCAAGTTTCAGAGACTCATGATCCAGAGACATTTGCAAAATATTTAGGTCATATATTATGGCATACAACAATGAATGAAGAGTATTGTTCTTTACTGGAAAATGATACTTGGGATCTTGTACCTCTTCCAAAAGAAATAAAACGTGTTATATGTAAATGGGTCTACAAAAATAAGTATGCATTAGATGGAATTGTTGAAAGACACCAAGATTAGTTGGTTGACAAAGTATTTTCCCAAGTTGAATGAATTGACTATAATGAAACCTTTTCCCTTGTAGTCAAACTGAATTCCATCATCCTTTTTCTAGCCCTTGTAGCCTCACATAAATGGGAGGTCTATCATATGAATGCCAAATCTTCCTTATGGAAAGGGGATTTGCAAGAATAAATCTACATGGAAAAACCTATTGGTTATGTCGAGAATGACTCTAGCCTCGTTTGTATCCTTAATAAATCTCTTTATGTTCTTAAGCAAGCTCCTCAATCTTGGTATGCCAAAATGGACATATTTCTTCTTGACATCAGATTTTATAGATGTCATTATGAACCAAATGTCTATACCAAGAAAGAAGGAAGCCATATCATAATCCTTTTTCTTTATGTTGATGATCATATCCTCACCAGTATTGACCCAAAACGTTTATACCAAGTGGAACCCAGTCTAAAGAAGAAATTTTAAATGATAGACTTAGGATTTTTACACTAATTCCTTAGCCTCCAAGTTTTTCAAACTCAAGAAGGAATTTTTCTTTCCCAGTCTAAGCAGGTTGGTGACCTTCTTCACTAATTTTACATGGAATAATCTAGGCTAGCCCCTTTTCTCTTCCATGATGGAATCAAACTTGATGCAACTTGTACTTCTCCCAAAGCTGATGCAACTTTGTACCGTCAATTAGTTGGTAACCTCTTACACTTGATCCATACCCATATTGATTTTTTCTTTGTTGTTGGTATTGTTTCCCTCTATATGTAAACACCCCATGAAAGCCATGGAAAAGAAGCTAAGATGATACTTCAGTATGTCCAGGGTAGAATTCTATTCGGGATACATTATAGCTCAAAGGAGACTCTTTTATTAGTTGGTTTCACTGATTCACATTGGGCCAGTGACCTTGATGATCAGAAGTCTATTGTAGGTTATGTTTTCATCCTTGGTTCAAGACATGTCAGTTGGACCTGTAAGAAATAATAAACTATTTATCTTTCTTTAGTAGAAGCAGAGTACTAATCAACGATTAATGCAATTCAGGAAGCCTTATGGCTTTGATAGATCCTTCTATAGTTTGTGTTCCAGCAACATCATCTGATCAACCTTTGGTGTGACAATCTAAGTGCCATCAATCTTTCCAAAGACCCAGTTCAACATCAGCTCAATAAACACATCAAGCTACATGAACTTCATCAAAAAAATCATCCATGATCAAGATCTTGAAGTGTTATTTTTCCTTACAGAAGATTAAGTTGCATACATTTTCACAAACTCTCTTACAGAAGTGAATTTTTCAAACATTGATCTATGTTAGGAGTTCAAGAAATTATCATTAAGGGAGGACAATCTCTAATGCCTCCTTCCTTCTCCTATTGTGTCACCCTTGTAAACCCTTCAATCCTATCCCAAGTTGTTCTTAAGGGGGGACACTAGGATATTTTTAGGCACCAGATCTATTATAATAGCAGAAAACATAAATATTGCAGTGAATGCCAATGGAACAACAACATAGAATAGTAATATAGCAATGAAACAACAAAATATATATGGAACCACAACAACAAAATAATACCTTTATTGACAAGAAACAATGTTCAGTTTCCTCTTCGAGGGGGAACCTCCAGTAGAGCAGAGATCTATTATAATAATTCTCATAAAATATACCTCTCATAGCTTCTACTCTTATTTATACTAATTCTATCTTCTAAATAACATTTTAGAGGAATATCTTTCTAGAAGCGAAAGATTCTATTAGGTCTTCTTACATTGAATTGTTCATATTTATTAAATAGGCCTTATTAACTAGTATCATCCATTATTACATGGAAAAATATTATTCTACCTATATGACAAGTTCAGGGTTTAGGTCCCTAACATGCCATCCCCCTTGAAGAACAACCTTGTCCTCAAGGATTGATATGAGGAAATTCTTGGAGAGTAGTTTTTGGCTCCCAGGTGGCATCTTTTGGAGTTGTATATTTCCACTACACTAACACCTCCTTGATGTTGCAGTGATGGAGACGACATTCACGTTGGTCCAATACTTCCTATGGTTGCAACCATATGGAACCTTCAACATCCAACTCCGAAAGATTGGTTTGCGTTTGGCACTTAGTTTCAATCACCTTCTTTAAGCATGAGACATGAAAAAAAATATGGATCTTAGAATGATTAGGCAGAGCTAACTGATAGTCCATTGGTCCCATGTTCTTGAGAATGGTATAAGGACCATAAAATTTGGGAGAAAGCTTCTTATAGTGTTCATATTTGAGTGAAGTCTTCTTGTAAGGCTGTAGAAAAAGAAACCCATGGTCTCTTGTAGCAAATTGGTGTTCTGAAGGTCCTTGATCTGCTTGTTGCTTCATACGCTTCAGAGCCATGACCAAATTTTCGTTGAGAGAAATGAGAATGGTGGCACAAAATGTAAGAGTTTTTTCAACCTCCTTAATCTTATATACCCTTGGTATGTCAGAAAGAACTAATGGGGGATATTTTCCGTATACTACTTCAAAAGGAGTCATGTGGGTATATGTATGGTAAGATGTGTTATACCACCATTCAGTTAGGGGTAACCACTGATCGCACTGATGTTGCCTATAAGATGCAAACCACCTCAAATATGTTTCCAAACAATTTTTGACAACTTCAATTTGGCCATCGGTCTATGGGTGATAAGAAGTATTGAGTGGTAATTATGTGCCCTGGAGCCTAAATAGTTCTTGCCAAAAATTGTTGGTCAAATTTGGATCTTTGTCAAATAAAATAGAATGAGGCATGCCATGAAGCTTGAAAATATGATCCATGAAAATATGATCCACTTTGGATGTTGTGAATGGGTGTTTAAAAGACAAAAAAATGAGCATATTTGGAAAGGAGATCAACTACCACCACGATGACTAACTTATTGCCAGATGTAGGTAATCCCACAATGAAATCCATTGAAATGTCCTTTTAAATAGTTGGTGTAATTGGAAGTGGTTGTAGTGCTCTCAGAGTTTTGACAGTTTCCCCCTTGTTGTGTTGACAAACATCACATTCAACCACAAATGTGTGGACGTCTTGTTTCATACCATCCCAAAAAAAAGAATGTTTAACTCATTCATAGATATTGGTAAACCCAGAATGCCTTGCTGTGGGTGAAGCATGAAGCTCAGAAAGCTTCATGGATTTAAGTTATGACTGGTGGCTTAAATATATATGACCTTTGTAGAGAAGCTCTTCATTGTGCCAAGAGTACGTTGGAGAAGATAAATAATTGTTTTTCAATTGTTAGATCAGTCTAGAATGTTTGGGGTCTTGCAGCCATTCCTGGCAAAGATCTTGGAGCCAATCTGGTACAATGAAGGAGAGGTAAAAGAGGGATCCTTCTTATTCTTACTTTCTTGACAGAGCATTCGCCACTACATTTTATTTTCCCTTCTTATATATCTCATAATCATAGAGAAATCGCTTGGTAACCCATTTTTTTCCTCCAAGGATGAAATCCTCTGTTCTAGGAAATACTTGAGGCTCTGATGGTGTTTCTTAATTTGGAAGTGTTTCCCCAAGAGATAAGGGAGACAAAGATCCATGACATGTATAATAGCCCACATTTCCTTTTCATATATTGATTGGTGAAGATGTCATTCTGAGAGTTGTTTTCTAGTGAATACCAAGTTTCTACCATCTTGCATGAGTATTGTGCCAATGCCTTTCCCGGAGGCATCACATTATAGGACAAAAGTATTTCTGAAGTATGGAAGGACCAATACAGGAGTTGTGCACGTGGATTCTTTCAATGCTTGAAATGATTGATTAGTTGTTGGTGTCCAAGTGAAATAATTCTTTTTGAGGAGAGAAATAAGAGGCGCTGCAATTTTTCCATAATTCTTAACAAAATTGTGATAATATCATGTTAAACCTAGAAAAACATGAAATATCTTGAGAATTTTTGGTCACGACCAATTATACATAGATACAATTTTATTATTATCCACCCTTACACCATCATTGCCGACAATATGACCCAAGTACTCCACTTCTGAAGATCCAAAGGCACATTTAGATTTCTTGAGAAAAAGTTGGTGTTAAGAGAGTAGACTGAGAACTTTATCCACATGGGTAAGATGGTTTGCCCAGGTTTTACTATAGATTAGAATATCATAAAAGAAAACTAGGACAAAATGACATAGAAAAGGATAGAAAACATGGTTCATGAGACTTTGGAAAGTGGAGGGAGAATTACACAGGCCAAAGGGCATGACCAAGAATTCATAGTGACCATCATGAGTGAGAAAAGTAGTCTTAGGAATGTCTTCCTCTTGCATATGTATTTGGTGGTAGCCAGAACGTAGATCAAGTTTAGTAAAATATTGAGCACCACTTAATTCATCCAAGAGATAATCAATGACATGAATTCAAACATTGTCTTTGATGGTGTGTTTATTGAGGGCACGAAAGATGGGACACATACACCAAGTACCTTATTTTTTTAATACCATGACCACTGAGGAAGAATAGGGGCTAGTAAGAGGGCAGATAACACCCGTGGTTAGAAATTATTGAACAATTTTATCAATTTCATTCTTTTGGGTAAAGGGATGACGATAAGGGTGAACATTTTGGTGCGCTCGCCTCGTCCCTCAACGCTCGATCCGCTCTCACCAGGATCTTCTTACTCTTTCACTGGCCCGAAGAGTTCTAAGTCTCTTCTACCCCCTTATCGGAAGTTCGCAACCCACAGCTCTTTCCATGCTACTCCCGTGGTAGTTTAATAGGAGAGGTCAGAACCTCGGCTTTCGTGAATTCAATGATCGGATGATGTCTCTTCGGACCCACGAGATCCGAGGTAAGTCAACGCTGACTTTCCTCTCTCTTATCGGGGCCTTCACTTTATCGATTTTCACCGATCGGGGTACTAAGGCCTTGGATTTCAAACTTCTGAGATCCGAGATGCCGATCTCGCGACTTCTCTTCCCCGCGACCTCGCGACTTACGAGACTAAATGCTTGTCCCTTTACCCCCGAGACCTGATTTCCTGAGATTCCTCACTGTGTCAACTTGACTATGAATCACTCCATGCGCGAAACCGCCGAGACTTCGCTTCTCGCGATTCCGTGATTTCCTCTACGTGAATCAAGAGCTTTTCTTAACGAGCTCCCGAAACACCAATCCACGACCTTGAGTCACGCTCCTCGTGATCCTTTTGACGCTTCTGGTTTTCCCCAATCTTTGAACTTTCTCCTGTTCACTTTGTAGACTTCACGACCTCTTTATCCCTGCTGCACCTTGAATTAGGAGTGTCTCTCCACGGGATGGTTCGCCAGCTTACGACTATTCCTCGTGACTGGTGACTTCCACATTCAGTCTTATACCCACTTTCCACTCAAGCATTCAGACTTCAATTCTTCCATAAAATCACATACGCAACATATGAAAGAAGTATGTAGCAAGTAGCAATTATGCAAAGGCATAATGCCAACAGCACATAAAGGATAAACACATCCATGGAGTGGAATCAAGGCTCTCCTGCTTTCCTCTTCCCAGGCTTGCCTCTAAGATTTCAATTCGACCTGCTCTTCACCTGCACGGTCTGAATAACTCAACACAACTTCTGGGAAAACAAAGATGAGAGTTTAACTGTCCAGCCTCCTCAACACACTCCTGGCTTAGATAGAGAAATGATTGAAACTCATCCTCTCATTCCCTTAGATTTCGAACCTGCCATGCAATCACATATGCAGCATATAGACAATAGGCAAAAAAAGAAGCAAATATGCAACAGCATAATATCAACAACACACAGAGAATAATCACAGCCATGGAATTGAATCAACGCTTTCCTATTAATTCAATATCTGTACATGGGGATCCTTCAACCATTCTCTGAGTTGCTCTCCTCTTGCTCCCTGAACGCTAGTGTTGAATAATCTCAATAATCTGAATGTGTCTTAACAAAAACAACGGAGGGTGCCTATATTCCGTTTTCCCTCTCAAAAGCCAAAACTGTCTAATCTAGACTTAATTGGTTTATCTACTTGCATTAAATCTAAATAAATGCCTCAGCTACCTAAGGACGAGAGCTTATCTGCTCAAGGTCTGTTACAAGGTTCAAGTGCGCTTCATCACATCACCATATTAATGTTTGGCGCAGCCATTATCAAGGTAATATTCAAAAAGTGATTTGTTGGTTTGTCCAGCTGTCTCTCTCTCCACGCGTTGGCTCGCTTGATGAGTGAGCAATGCTCCTGCATCATACTCCTCGGCTCAATAAGATTTCATGGGCTCCTGCTCATGATCTCCTGCACAGTTTGACCATGCTTCTGAATGATGGCCTCTGTTTCCCAGCTGGCATCTTCCACTGGGTGGTTCTTCCACTTCACCAGGTATTCAAAATACTGCTTTCTTCTGGTCTTTTTTCTTGCTCTTTTATCCAGTATGCACTCCATCCGAGGTTTTTGTGCAACTGGTAATTCCTTCTGCCACTTGACCACTGGTTCCTCAGTTCCAGCCTCTGCTTCATCAGTCCTGTATGGGTATAAATCCGAAACGTTGAAAATCGGAGATATCCCGATGCCCTCTGGCAACTCAAGCTCATATGCATTCTCCCCGAACTTTCTCAGGACTTTTCACGGTCCGATCTTCTTCATCTTGAGCTTGTTATATGTCCCCCTTGGAAACCTTTCTTTCCTCAAGTGCGCTAGAACCATGTCCCCAACTTCAAACTGAAGTTTCCTTCTCGTCTGATCGGCTCGGCGCTTATACTCCTGATTTGCCTTCTGCAGTCACTGCTTCACCTCTGCGTGAAGTTCTTGCATCGCCTTAGTGAATTCTTCAGCTCTCGCACTGCTAGTCTCCGCCTGTTCTAACTCTCTGAGCTCAGAAACTCCTCTTGGCTGTGTCCCATACAAAATTTGAAATGGACTCTTACCTGTACTCTGATTCACCGAATCGTTGTATGCGAATTCGGCCTGTGGTAATATCTGGTCCCAACTGGTGTGATGTTCCACTACTAGGCTTCTCAACAGATCTCCCAGACTTCTGTTGACCACTTCCGTCTGCCCATCTGTCTGCGGATGGTAAGCAGAACTGAATGTCAGGTCAGTCCCTAGCTTCTTCCATAGTGTCCTCCAAAAGTGACCTATGAACTTCGTATCGCGATCCGAGACAATGCTTCTCGCCAATCCATGCAATCTGACAATTTCTTTGAAGAATAAGTTTGCAATGTACGTCGCATCGCTGGTCTTATGACATGGAATAAAATGTGCCATCTTCGATAACCTATCCACCACCACGAAGATGGAATCAACTCCTCGTTGTGTTCTCGGCAAACCCAACACAAAATCCATACTGATCGCCTCCCATGGCCTCTCAGGTATGGGCAATGGCTGATAAAAACCTATTTTCTGTTTTCGGCCCTTCGCATGTTGACATATCCGACACCTATCAACAAACTTCTTTACATCTGCTCGCATGCCCGACCAATAATATGATTCGCTCAACTTGGCGAATGTTTTGTCATGTCCAAAATGACCTGCTAAGCCCCCACTATGTTTTTCCTTCACCAAATTCTCCCTCATAGCGCAATCTGGAATACACAATTGATTTCCCCAAAACAACAATCCTTCTTGGATCATAAAATCAATCCACGGGCTCCGGTTTCTGAGAACTGGGTTCTCGGCGGCCTCAAAATCTTCCATAAAATCGGCATCGCCTACAAACATTTCTTTTAAATTTTCAAAACCCAAGGTCTTGACTCTAAACTCCTGCAGTAATAAACATTTCCTGCTCAAGGCATCAGCCACCTTGTTAGCAGTCCCCGAAATGTGCTTTATCACGAATGTAAAATTTTGCATGTATTCCACCCATTTGGCATGCTTTTGATTCAGTTTCGCCTGTTGACTTACAAACTGCAACGCATGGTTGTCGTTGTACAAAATGAACTCCTTGGGTATCAAGTAATGCCTCCACTTCTTCAATGCCTGTATGATGGCATAGAACTCTTTGTCGTACGTGGAGTATTTCAACTTCGCATCATCCAACTTCTCGTTGTAATATGCAATAGGTCTGTCATCCTGACTTAAGACCCCTCCAACAGCATACCCACTGGCGTCACACTTCACCTGGAAGGTCTTCTGAAAATCTGGCAGCACCAGAATGGGTTGCTCGGTAATTTTTCGCTTCAACAGATTGAAGCTTCTCTCAGCCTCTGCTGTCCACTGAAAATTTTTATGTCATTTCTTCACGGTGTCCATCATTGCTGCGCTAATTCCACTGAAGTTCTGAATGAACTTTCGGTAGAAACTAGCCAAACCATGAAAACTTCTTACCTCAAAAACATTCCTCGGCAATGGCCAATTCCTGATTACTTCAACCTTCTCAGGATCCATCTTCAACTCGTTCGTCAAGATTACAAAACCCAAATAAATGAGTTATGTCTGCATGAAGGAACACTTCTTCAAATTTACCAGCAGCTTCTCCTGCCGTAGCCTTCTCATCACCATGGCTAAATGTCTCAAGTGTTCAGCCCTGGTCTTGCTAAAAATTAATATGTCGTCCAAGTACACGACCACAAACTTACCGATGAATTCCCTCATGACTTCATTCATCAGCCTCATGAATGTGCTCGGCGCGTTTGTCAAGCCAAATGGCATGACTAGCCATTCGTACAAACCCTCGTTTGTCTTGAATGCTGTCTTCCATTCATCTCCCTCTCTCATCCGGATCTGATGATATCCACTCTTGAGATCAATCTTTGAAAAATAATTTGCCCCACTCAGGCAATCCATCAAGTCGTCCATTCTTGGCAGTGGAAACCTGTACCTGATGGTAATCTTGTTTATCGCCCTGGAGTCTGTACACATTCTCCAACCTCCATCCTTCTTCGGACTTAGTACTGTCGGAACAGCATACGGACTCAGACTTTCTCTGACCAGTCCTTTATCCTGCAGATCTTGTACCTACCTTTTGACTTCCTTGTTCTCCTGAGGTGTCAATCTGTACGTGGCCTTGTTGGGTAAGCTTGCCCTGGGTATGAGGTCAATATGGTGACTCACACTCTGCATCGGTGGCAACGAACGAGGTAGTTCATCCATGATGATATCAGCGAACTCTCCCAGCAGTTCCTGAATCTCCTCTGGTAAGTCGTCCACTCTTGTTCTTGTTAGAACAACTCTCGGTTTTCTGACAACAAAGAATTGTGGATCTTCATTCCTTTCCATCTCTGTGAGAAGTTCTTTTCCACTCATGAGAAGTATTGTACTGCTCACTTCCGGCTTCACCTCTTTATATTTTATCGGAAGCAGTCTATGGGTTCTCCCATTCTTCTCCAAAGTGTATGTGTTCATCCTCCCATCATGAACAACATTCCTATCATACTGCCATGGTCTGCCCAGTAGTATATGGCATACATCCATGGGAATGACATCACACAAAATCTCATCGAGATAATTCCCAATTTTAAATTTAACTAAGCATTGTTTAGTGACACTTACCCGGTATCCTTTCTGTAACCACGAGACTTTATATGGACTCGGGTGCTTAGTCGTTTCCAACTCTAATTTCTCCACCATCTCGGTCGAAATGAGATTATCCGTGCTTCCGCTGTCCACGATGACCATGCATTTCATGTCCTTGGCTGTACAAGCTATTCTGAATAGTCTGCTCCTTTGCACTGAGCTATCCACCTCTTTCTCAGGTGTCAAAAGAATTTTATGCATCCCCAGCGACCTCCCGCTGTCTGCATATTCGTTCTCATCATCATGTCTCTGCGCCTCTGTGACATGAGCTTCACTCCTATTCGGCTTCCTGTCTGGATAGTCAATGGCTTTGTGTCCATTCTTTCCACATGTAAAACATGTGACGACTCCTCCACGACCTCTTCCTCTACCTCGGGTACGAGGAATAGTGTTGGCGTCAGCATATCTGCCACCCTGCTCTGCATGCTGCCTCCTCGGCTCAGCATATTGCTGCCTCGGTTCAATTTGTGGTTGCCTCTATTGTGAGGTTCCTCCTCTTTCAACTCTACCCTGAGGTCTCTGCCAATCCTCCTTGGGCTTCTGAGTCCTATCTTGGGCAATTGCTTTGCCTCTGGGCTGACTCCTGCCTCGCCCTCGCTGTCCCTGCTTGCGGCTCAGCTTCTCTTCGGCCTTCAGAGCCATCTGATAAGCATCTTCTACCATCCTGATAGTCAGCATGCTTAACTCATCCTGAATATCATACCTAAGACCATTCAGGTATCTCGCCACCTTCTCGTCATCACTCTCTCGATGACCAGCTCGAATGTTGAGCCTGTAGAATTCCTTGGTGTACTCTTTCACCGTCATCAACTTATGTCTCAGGTTCTGCATGCGCCTGAACAGAGTGATCTGGTAGTCTCTCGGGATGAATTTCGCCTTCATCTTAGCGATCATCCTGTCCCAGCTCTTAATCTTCTGTTTTCCTTTGCATCGCCTATCAGCCTACAATTCGTCCCACCATAAGGCTGCATGTCCTTTCAACTTTGTAACAGCATGCCTTACCTTCTTATCCTCTTCGATATCCTCATAATAGAAGTAGGTGTCGAGTGCTCGGATTCAATCCAGCAGCTCTTCCGCATTTAGGCTTCCCTCATAGACGGGAATGTCCATCTTGGTCTTCGAGCTCATTCTGGAAATGGCCCTGATCAACCTCTCTGTTGATGCATCTTCTGTTGCGACTTCTTCAGCATCATGTCCAGCTTCCTCCTCCACTTCGAAATCACTGAACTCCCCAGCGCCAGCTCCGCGCCTTTGGGTGGTCTCCATTTCTTCAAGTCTCACCCTGAGATCTCGTATTTGGCGTTCCATTTCTGGATTCCCTGTTGGCCTACCCCTTCTTCGGGCATCCCTGTCTTCACGATCAGGAGACTGCCTTTCTCTTCTGGGTGGCATGGCAGAATCCTCTTCTCTTTGCTACCTGAACAAAGAGAAATTCTTTCCCCGCTCTGATACCACTTGGTGCGCTCGCCTCGTCCCTCAACGGTCGATCCGCTCTCACCAGGATCTTCTTACTCTTTCACTGGCCCGAAGAGTTCTAAGTCTCTTCTACCCCCTTATTGGAAGTTTGCAACCCACAGCTCTTTCCACGCTACTCCTGTGGTAGTTTAATAGGAGAGGTCGAAACCTCAGCTTTCGCGAATTCAATGATCGGATGATGTCTCTTCGGACCCACGAGATCCGAGGTAAGTCAACGCTGAATTTCCTCTCACTTATCAGGGCCTTCACTTTATCACTTTTCGTCGATCAGGGTACTAAGGCCTTGGATTTCAAACTTCCGAGATCCGAGATGCCAATCTCGCGACTTCGCTTCCCCGCGACCTCTTGAATTACGAGACTAAATGCTTGTCCCTTTACTCCCGAGACCCGATTTCCCGAGATTCCTCACTGCGTCAACTTGACTATGAATCACTCCATGTGCAAAACTGCCGAGACTTCGCTTCTCGCGATTCTGTGATTTCCTCTATGTGAATCAAGAGATTTTCTTAACGAGCTCCCGAAACACCAATCCACGACCTTGAGTCACGCTCCTCGTGATCCTTTTGACACTTCTGGTTTTCCCCAATCTTTGAACTTTCTCCTGTTCGCTCTGTAGACTTCACGACCTCTTTATCCCTGCAGCACCTTGAATTAGGAGTGTCTCTCCACGGGATGGTTCGCCAGCTTATGACTATTCCTCGCGACTGGTGACTTCCACATTCGGTCTTATACCCACTTTCCACTCAGGCATTCAGACTTCAATTCTTCCATAAAATCACATATGTAGCATATGAAAGAAGCACGTAACAAGTAGCAATTATGCAAAGTCATAATGCCAACAGCACACAAAGGATAAACACATCCATGGAGTGGAATCAAGGCTCTCCTGCTTTCCTCTTCCCAGGCTTGCCTCTGAGATTTCAATTCGACCTTCTCTTCACCTGCATGGTCCGAATAACTCAACACAAATTCTGGGAAAACAAAGATGAGAGTTTAACTGTCCAGCCTCCTCAACACACTCTATGCGGAGGAATTCCACTGCACTCTATGCAGGAATCTCCTGGCTTAGACAGAGAAACGATTGAAACTCATCCTCTCATTCCCTCATATTTCGAACCTGCCATGCAATCACATATGCAGCATATAGACAATAGGCAAAACAAGAAGCAAATATGCAACAGCATAATATCAACAACACACAGAGAATAATCACAGCCATGGAATTGAATCAACGCTTTCCTATTAATTCAATATCTGTACATGGGGATCCTTCAACCGTTCTCTGAGTTGCTCTCCTCTTGCTCCCTAAACGCTAGTGCTGAATAATCTCAATAATATGAATGTGTCTTAACAAAAACAACGGAGGGTGCCTATATTCCGTTTTCCCTCTCGAAAGACAAAACTGTCTAATCTAGACTTAATTGGTTTATCTACTTGCATTAAATCTAAATAAATGCCTCAGCTACCTAAGGACGAGAGCTTATCTGCTCAAGGTCCATTACAAGGTTCAAGTGCGCTTCATCACATCACCATATTAATGTTTGGCGCAGCCATTATCAAGGTAATATTCAAAAAGTGATTTGCTGGTTTGTCCAGCTGTCTCTCTCTCCACGCGCTGGCTCGCTTGATGAGTGAGCGATG
>ML817295.1:74129-97493 GCA_009831015.1 Picea engelmannii
AGTGCGCTTCATCACATCACCATATTAATGTTTGGCGCAGCCATTATCAAGGTAATATTCAAAAAGTGATTTGCTGGTTTGTCCAGCTGTCTCTCTCTCCACGCGCTGGCTCGCTTGATGAGTGAGCGATGCTCCTGCATCACATTTGGAGGAATATTGTCAGGGATGAGAGGAATGGAATGATCATGAACACCATGAGAAGGAGGAAGTCCCTAGGGAGTGGAAACAATAGCTTTGTGTTTGGAGATGATACATTGGAGGTCAGGATGCACTACAGGTGTCTCAATTTCTTGAATAGAATGGAGTTGGGAAAAATGTAGGAATGCCATTCTTTTAGGATATTTTCCATTCGATGCGAACTGATGATCTTAGAGGATCCTGTTGTGATTCCTTGGAATTTATATTGTTGTCCCACATGTTGGAATTGCATGGTTAATTCCATAAAATCCATGAGGATGGGACCAAGAGTGCATAAACATATGATATTTTAGGTGGTACTACCCAATTTGGAGACACACATTTTCACAACGCCCCCCCCCCCCACNATTTCTTGGAACCACCATTGGCAATGATGATTTGAAAGTTGTTTACTGCATGTATATAGAAATGGGTTTCTTGGGAAATACAACGGTGAATAAAGTTATGAGTGCTTCAACTATTGATTAAGATGATGACCTTTTGATTCTTAATGTAGCTAATGAGCTTAATGGTTTGGGGAGAAGAGAATCCAGTGAGAGCATTCAATGAAATGACTAGTTCTACTTCAGGTTGGTTAGAGGGTGGAGTAATATCAGTTGGCTCGGGTAAATATTCCATAGGGGGTATCTCGAGATCTTCTTCAGAAAAATCCTTAGATATGTCCATAAACAACTTTTGTTCCTTACACTTATGGCCCAGAAAATATGTGTCATCACAATTATAACAAATTCCCTTGAGTTGGTGTTCCTCCATTTCAACCCGAGTTAATTTTTGGATATTGATGGGAGTGGGAAGAAGGGTAGGGTTAATAGGTTGAGTGAGAGGAACAAAGGAATGTTTGTGGTTCTAAGCAGAGATAATTTTTTAGGCTTCCTTAGCATGTTGAGTAGCTTCCATTGAAGCGTGAGGGTGAGTCATGAGGACCTGGGATCGAATTTCTTCTTTGAGGCCATTAATAAAACATTCTAGGAAGAAGGCATTAAACATGCCCTATGTTATGAAATACAAGTGTTCAAAGGTAGATATAAAGTCTTCCACTATGCTATATTGCTTCAACTTGATCAAAATACCAAGATAGTGGGTGTCAGTTTCAAAGCGTTCATATAGCTCTACCACAAAATGAGTCCAAGAAACATACCCCTGGTGTGCATTTTTATGCCATTCCCACCATTTCCAACATTTTGGGTCAAAATATAGGACAAAATAATGAAGTTTGGCCAGATCATCAGTAATTCCATGAAAGGAGAAATATTGTTCCATTTGAGTGACCAAAGAAGTGGGATCAGATCCGACAAATTTGATCACTTCAACTCGGGAAAGGGAGGGGTCACAAGGAAGGGAATTGGAATGAAGAGACATATTATGGGAAGATTTCTCACCTTCATAGTGGGAAGTTTATTCAAGTGAGGGAGAGCGAAGGGACCATTTCAATCACTGGGTGAGGGAGGAGAATTCACCCTTAACCTCTGGCAATTCACTTGTCACTTTTTCCTCGAAGGTGTCTAAAAAGGAATTGTTGGAAGCAATTTCAGAGGTCATTCTTTGGATGTATACCTTGTGTTGTTTGGATTCATCTTCCAGGTGAAGAAATTATTGGTTGTGAGTGTGGGCCATGGGTAAAGGAGGGGAACGGAAGAGGGGAATTGGGACCATGGAAAAAAAGAGTAAAACATGATGTATATGAGTCTGTTAAGTGTGAAAATGGGAATCCAATGAGATAGGTGTCAAAAGAGTAAAAAAAAGGTTAAAAATGATAGGTATCACAATGATCATGGAAAAAGGGGAATCCAATGAGATAGGTCTAAAATAACAGTCCGAGGTAAAACAAAGGTTAAAACATATAGGTGTCACAATGATCTAGGTAAAAAGGGGAATCTAATGAGATATGTCTCAAATAAGGGTACTAGAAGGTCCCCTTTATTTTTTTTCTCTTTATTTTATGTTTCCTTTTTTTTTTTACACTTCACTAGGGTTTTATGCAGATTTGAATAATACCGTAGGATTGAAATGCCCGAATTCTTAACAGAAAAAATGAAAGAAATGTATAGTAATTTTCGCAACCCGAATGCAGGAGAAAAGGTTGCAGTGCAATAGACATTCTCTATTCCTTTTCCATTTGTAATGTTTTCAACCCGAATGCTGGAGAAAAGGTTGCACGACAATAGATCTTCTATGTTCCTTTTCTATTTGGTTTCTTTCCCAAGGGTTAGGGTTTTCATGGTTACTACAGACAAGTGTTTTCCTTGTTCTATAACTCTATAATATATGTGCGGGGTTCAACAGTAGTACTCAACCCAATATCTCATGGAACTAACTAAGGAGGCTAGATCATACCCTTAGCCATACTACCTAACTACCCAGGTACTAAATAGTATCTTCTCGAGTGTTTTTCTTGGTGGAACAATACCATTTAGGCAGCCGATTGGTTGATATATGGTTGGCTTTAGGATAGATAGGGGGTCTCCCAATATACCAGAGGTACGTGGAAGCACAAGTACATATACATGTGTTATCTGATGTGCTACCACTCTAAGGGGTACCAACAAGGGTTACAAGGGTGGCCAAAAGATGTGCACTTAAGTACCTCTTGTAGTTCATGTTTGTATGCTTTCCCGACCGCGGATTTATGTTTTGAATGACAAATCTTTGTGACTTAAAGACATCAGAACACGTCTCTACCCTGGAAAAAAAAATTATCCCACAAATCCTACCAATGAAAGTGTTATGATATCGCTTGTTAGGAACTAGATCTATTATAATAGTAGAAAACATAAATATTGCATTGAATACCAGCAGAACAACAACAGAGAACACTAATATAGAAGTGGAACAACACAATATATGGAACCACAATACCAAAATAATACCTTTATTGACAAGAAACAATTTTCACTTGCCTCTTCGGGAGGGAAGCCTCCAACATAATAGAGATTTATTACAAGAATTCTCATGAAAAATCCCTCTCATACCTTCTACTCTTAATTATACTAATTATTTATTATAAATATCATTCTAGAGGAAGATCTTTCTAGAAGCAGAAGCTTCTATTAGGTCTTCTTACATTGACTTGTTCATATTTATTAAATAGGCTTGTTAACTAGTATCATCCTTTATTACATGGAAATATATTATTCTACCTATATGAGAAATTATGCGTTTAGGTCCCTAATAGATAATTAGACACTTATGAGTTATTTAAGATCAACTTTGGTCTAATGTGTCATTAGGTAAAAGTGTGCTTCTTAGTGTATTTATTTAGTATGCATTAGTATGCATTTGTAGTTAGGAAATCTGATGGTCACGATATGTTATCAACATAGAGTGATCCAATGGATCATATTCTTCTTGATCTTAATGACTACATTTATCCATGGCTTAGCACCCAATTGTTCCATTATCTCTATTCAAAGAGCATGGAGGTTCATTTGTCGATGATCGATTGTCAAAACTCTATTGTAAATATCTTTGTACTATTTTTCTTTTGCATTAATAAATTGCTCCAAGTGTGACATTTGGTAATGCAACACTTAGGTGTGTAATAAATTCCCCCTAAAGTGTGAAGTCAAGAGAAAAGTTGATGGTCGAGACACTTTACAAAAATATGTATGTGAGGGTCTTGGAATAGGAGAGTCGGTCAAAAGCTATAAACAAACATCAAACCATATATATGGATCATCCCCAACCTAGGCATACCCATGCTTAGAATACACTAAATCAAAGCATGGCCACCAATCAATACATTGTGGATGCATGAAAGTAGGGACTAAGGATACAGACACCAAAGATAAAATGTGGATCTATATATCCATGACTCAATCAAGTCGTAGCCACAAACGAATACACAATGGAGCTATGATATGAAAAAACATATCCACGAAACAACACAAAGTAGATCTATGGGATAAAATTATATCAATAAGATCACCAATGTGATTACCATATTGGAATATTCTAAGTACTCATATAGTCGCCATCACAACCTGAGTGATGCACGCAATGGGGGTGGGTGCCTGAGGGGTTCCAAAGGTCTTCGTATCAATCCCAAAATGGTATGATTCTAGCCATGTGAATAGATGTGTTGATGTATAACATGGTAGAAACCACTTGATTACCAAGCATTGATGTATAACATTAACAAATGCAATGAAAATCAGCAAGGATGACAATGAATCCCAACGTACCCTAGTACATTCCATAAAATATGAATAAATGAGATGAATTCGAACATTCATGGAATCATTCGATCATAGGGAATGTAGGTTCCAAGGTATTAATTGGTTTCTAATTCCAATTCCTATATAATGTGTTTAAGTTGATAGGAATAGAGTCGTCGAAGTAAAGTGTCTCCCATAATCAACTTGACACTAACACAACAAAGTGATTTAAGATAATATATTAAATGAGCACAAACTGACACGAGGATGAAGGTTGGTAATACTACAGAGTGGTTGATTTTTGATGAAACTTCCCTTGAACATTAAGAGGCATGAAAAATAACTTGGAAGCATTGACTTGATTGAGACATAGAAAAATACATAGTGTGATGATAATCGGGGCACTCTTCGGGTGGACCGAAGGAGTATAATGACTCATAGGATTGGTATGAATCGGAGACAATGAAATTACCCAATTGTAAGACAAGATGCAAACAAGTGCCATGTTCAAGGGTGACAACAAAAACTTTCCATAATGCTTTCCAAAAACTGACCCACTTCTCTCAAATTCCCCCCGCCATGAATGACAAGTACCTGTTTGTTTTTTAATGAATTTGAGAAGGATAACAGATGTTCGGTATAACTCATCTTTGATGAGTCCATCATCACATGTTTAATGTACCTAAAGAAGGAGGGGTTAAGCCCCATATGGTTCCTCCAATGTATAATTTTACGAGCCCAATGAAGGTAAACTCGATGCTCTTTTCATGTTTAGAGAGTCTAAAAAGATCTTAGGGAAGACTCCAAGGGTGTTGTTTTTTCATAAATTTAGTTCCCCAAGCCCAAAAAAGTGTAAAACAATACAAGGTAGAAATATTCTAGTCAAGCTTGTATATAGTGTTCTTTCTTCGTAGTTATTCTTATGAGGCCGAAAAAGGGATAAACTACCACTCGAAATATGACTCTTCATTGTTTAACGAGCTCGAAGAATGACGAAATATGCTCTCATGAACAAGGTTGCTAAAAATAAAAATTATCGCCTCCTAAAGTCCTGCACAAGTATGAGATGACTCGATGGAAATAAGGTCAAACATATCCATAAATATTATCAAACAATGTTTACACTCAAATAAATATCCTGTATGGAAGAAAGAAGGCAATTTGAGCATATAAAAGTAACTAGTTACAATGGATAAAAGAGAAACTAGTGAAAATACCTAGTTAATTTTACCTCTTAGTGTTTCCTTGTTGAGAATTTCCTCCTTTTAGGGAAGATATTTGGGTGCTTATTGTGGGAGATATAGGAGAACATTTCGCAAGTTGTATGAAGCAGGTCGATCCCCTCATCATGCTCTTTCATTTCACTATACTCTTATGTCATTTTGTGCAAGTTTAGGGATGATTTGAGCTGAAATAGGGCTCTCTTAGTTCCCCCATAGATTATTGCTCCCATAACACATATATAGGAGAGATGAAGTAGTATTTATCACCGTGTAACCCTCTCTGGAGGGATATAGGAATAATTTCTAATAAATTTTTGCTAACAGATGGTTAAGAAAGCATTGAATGAAGCTCAAATTTGGACTAATGATTCTTGTTGTGATGTGTAGGAAGTCTTTGGAAAAAATTATTGAATGGAAAGAGAGAGGAAATGAGGCCAAATACATGGCTACCTTGCATGACCCAAACACCATGGAAACCTTAAGAAACTGTATTTTTCGTAAATTATTCAAGAGTAGGAGCATGAGGAAGAAAGCGCTTATTTTAGAGCATCTGATAAGGATGTGGGATGCAAATAAAAAAAGATTCATGTGGGTCCTCATATTCTTGATATAGAGATGGACGAAATTTACTTCTTAATAGGGTTCTCCAAGTGGAGAGCACCTATTATTTTTTCTGGTCATTGGGGCACTGAGATGTTGACCGATGAATACATTGCTCAATATTGTAGGGAAGGTACTAGAAAGAGCAGTGGGAATATATCCATAAAGGACATCGTAGATCTTCCATTACTCATGATCCTCTTCACTATGACAAAGCTAGCAGGCAGCACATGGTTGCATCTACTTCAAAACTCAGATAGTGTATGTTATTGAATATCTTGAGCCTAGAGGGTTCAACTGGTGTGGGGGATTGTTGGTGAATTTGAAATATCAAATCAGTAAGTGTAAGACAAGGAGGAAAAAACAATTCATATATGGATCCATCTTGGTATCATTCTTCTTAGATCAAGTGTCTTTAATGCACCCATGAATAGAGAAACCCATGTGACCTCTGACTGAGCCACTAATAGAGCGTTGGACTAGTCTTATGTCTCGGTTAGGGGGTGGTCCCCAAATTTTCTCATTTGATGTTGGATTATTCACATGGTGGGAAGATCAGATCCCTATGATTGAGGAATTCCCATATGTCGGGATGGATTTCAGAAGAGACACAGATTGACCTTGTAACATTTTTGTTTTGGTTTTTTGATATATATATATATATATATATATATATATAATAATAACATTTTTTTTTGTCTCAAATCGAGGAATAGTGCGACCGGTAGGTATGTCACCATTACATTGATGTGGAGAGGCACATCAGATAGAAGAATCTGACACTATAGGGCTTCGATACATGGAAAGGAACTTGAGGAGGCTCACCATGGGTGTCCCCATGATGCGGATGAGGGAGATTCATTATCATCTCCAGAGGCACACATTGGAGGTGCTTGAGGTAATTAACATTTTTTTACGACGAGTAGCTTGGGAAGTCATTAGTTACCATGAGCACAATGTTCCACAAGATGATGAGTAGAATCCTATGTATTGTCCTAGTTTTGTGATGATGTATGGGTAATGTAGCCTGATTTTTGGCCCAATGTACTTTTTGGACTTTATGATGTAGAAATAAATTTTGTTATTATATATATGTGTGTGTGTGTGTGTGTGTGTGTGTGTGTGTGTGTGTTTGTGGATTTTATTTTGGATACTTATTCATAAGTGTTTAATAAAATGATGGTCTGCATTTTTGCACTCTTACATGATTTGTGATTATGTAATGTTTATGTATGTTCTAGATGTCAGTCTAACATGAAATTCACTAGTGAATCAGTGACCATGTTAAACTCCCTTGGTATATGACTAAATCAAATGTAATTGAATGATATTTCAAGGAGAAGAACCCTTATATAGAGATGAAGAAATATGGGATCACAGAGGGAATAAATATGATTTAGTTGGAAGACCACGAGCTGAGTGTTAAGGCTAACAATAAGGTGACATATGCCAAAATACAAAGCTTCAGTCAAAATTCCAATTATGACATGATATTTCACGAAATTATTTGTCGCGTGACTAAGGAAAACTCCTCCTGAACTCACTAACTCATAAGTGGGGGAATAGACCGCCCAAGATGCAAAAGCTAGGTTCTTGGTACATCGACTAACACCATCCGCAAATACAAAATATTCATAAAAGGACACTAAAATCTACGCATTCAAGCACAAAGAGGGATAAGTGGCCATAGGTGAAACAAAACCCCATACGAAAAATTAAATATCACACCACAACCAAAACACACAAAATGTATGGTATAGTAATATACAAATCACAAATGCAAGGTGACCCTGAGCATATCATTTTTTCAAGTAAGGACCATTGATGGATTTCTTCCCAATGTGATGTCCAGATCTTGGTACTTTTCTCCCAGCATGATTGGAAGAAGTTAGTGTCTTATCTTTAGCATGATGTTCATAGGTTGGAGACATGCCTCCCAAGATTTGTTTCATCCTCTGATTCTTGTTCTATACTCGATTATACTCATATCTAGTAATAGGAATAGGTTCATTAGAGAGGGAGGAAGAAAATGATCAATTGACACAAGCGGAGGAAATGAAGGTTCAGGTACTATATCTATTGGAAGGAAATATGATATGTGGTGATAATATTCCTAGGGTGACTCTTATACACACAAAATATCCATTATGGACTCATCTTATGGGAAATTTCATGCGAGATAATCAAAAGAGGACAAAGAGGATTCTAGTAAGGATGGTAGAGAGAATGGATCGGATGTCACAATATTTTGGCCATCATAATTTGGGATGTAAGAGGAAGATCGAATCATGTCATATGCATCCTCTTCTAGACTAAGTGGCATGGTGTCACCTAGTGATTCAAGTTCATACGAGCTAGGTACTACCCAAGGATCAAACAATTCAGGTGATTTTTGAACCATAGCTAAAAGCACATTTATCGTGGAAACCTGATGTTGTGGGTCAAGGGAAGGCAAGGGAAAAATTACCATGAGTTAGGAATCCTTGAGGAGGCCTACCCCCACACTCTCATACTTGAGATTGGATCAAACTAGGAAAGGGATATTATTAGCATTGTTGTTATGGATATCCAGTGTGATGTAATTGAGTTGGTCAATAGTCACAATTTTACCTTAATGAGAGAATAGAAACAGGTGAAAGAACAAAGAGGTGACAACCATCATCTCATAAAGCCAAATATGACCAAGTAACAAGTTATAGTCCATGGGAGTATCTACCACTTCTACATCAATATAAATTGTTTTTCGTCTCAATTTTGTGGGTAAAGAGTATAAAAGTTCCCAAGTTGTGAAGCCACTTCCATCAAACAATTTAAGGTTAGTGGGAGATTGGTTGAGGTTAGGAGAGTCAATATCTCTCCAACATGATAAATACATGACACAAGTTGAGGCTCCTTCATCTAAAACAATATGATGAATATTCGCCCCATGAATGATGGTATGAATTTCAAATGCAAGGTGGTGGGATATCCTTGGCTTGAAATATTCTAGGTTAAACATAATAATATTAGATGCCTCTAGGTCCACAGCTCCAATATCTAACAACAATATTCTATGTTGGATAGGAAAAATCTATAGAACTTTGAGTGTCGACATAGAACAAGGTGTCTGTGCCAAATATTCAACAATGTTGTAGTTTTGGACATCCCAAGTACTTGGATTAAAATTCAATTTTCGAATTGTGCTCTTAGATGTGCGTAACACTCAGTCGGAAATAGGCTTCTCTATTTGAAGAGAATTGAATTGTAGAGGAGTGGTGTAGGTGGAGGGCTTGTTAGTAGCACCTCCATTTCTATTGGAAGTTTTTTCTGGAGAGTGTCATATTTCTTTTCTTTGGTTGTTAGACTAACCATCTCATTACACATAAAGGTATTATCACTTTTGGAAGCATCCCCATGGTGAGGATGACCCATGTTTCCTCCTTGTGAAGGGACGAGATTTTGAGAAACCATTTGTTGTTTCTAAGGTGGGAAGGGATCATTTAACACTATGGGTTGGGAAACTTCACCTTCCTTTTTGGCTTGGTTTTAGCAATTTTTTGATGTTTTTTATTGTCCTATTGGTCATAAGATTTTTTGGACTTACCCTTATATTCTTTCCTATAGGTTGTTGAGATGAAGTGTATTGAATCGCATTCACCTCATAGTTTTGTATAGGAGAGGAAGAATATTTGGTATTGGTAGCATTCTATGATGAGGATGGGGTCAAGTTTGGATGGCCTTGTTTCCCAGTTGATTGGGTTGTAGATTGTAGTTTTACGGAACCTACCATGCCATCAACATGGAATTTTGGGGATTGTCTTGAAGGATCATTCGACGATCGAGGAGCATGAGGAATTAGATCATAAATTGTGTCGGACTAGGAATATGCCAAGTCTAAATATTGAGCACGGTTTATCACCTACTCCTCGATCACAACACCTCCCATGGTGGAATCTCTAGAAATGAGTGGTAGGAGTGACTTAATGAACCAATATGCCAAGATTTTGTCTCTAATTGTATATTTAATTAACCATTTTCACCACCTCCATTTGGGAATGTGATCAAATATATGGGTGGAGGTGGATTTCCTAAGTGAGGTTAGAAGCTCGGTACCTGTCTCATACCAGATTGGCACTTGGAAATAAGTAAAAAATCCATAGCAATAGAATTAAGTCACCAAAGTATTTTCACAGCAACTTGATATACAATTTTAATGCCAAACCTATGAGCGTTCTCTAGAAAAGTATTAAGAAAATGGAATCTTCCATCAAGGAGTTGGAAGAAAAAAAAATATGGAAGTTAAATACATGATTTTTGGGATCTTCTCTAGGCTTCCCTTCGATCTTTGGTACATTAAAGGGTAGTTTTCCAAGGATCGATGGCCATAACGAGGCATGTTGTATGGGATCATTAGTCAAACATGACAAATTTGATAGATCTAGTGTAGACAAAAAGGAAATTTGTCAATTTTTTTGTGAATACCAATATTATTGATGCGACATAGGTATACCTGTTGGATCATGTTGTCATTGATGCCAATGATTTGATAGATTGATGTCAAGTGATTGATTGATGTCAAAGGATTGATTGATTGATGATTGATGTAATATAATATGTATTGTCCTTGATGAGAATGCATAGATTAAGATGGATCAATGAGTTGTCATTGATATGATGAAGATGGATCAATGAGTTGTCATTGATACATGATGAAGATGGATCGATGTGGTTTCATTGGTATATGATGCATTGTTGGAAAAATGTATAGATGACTTATTATTGCCTTATCATGATTGATAAGGTGCACAAATGGATGAACTCCAAAGTGGTCCCCTTATGGTGAAAGCCCTCATGGGAAGACACTTTGTGAATTGAGTTATCCTAGAAGAATGGTTGGAGGAACCATGATTTAATTATTGTCTTATCATTATTGATAATTTGCACAAATGGATGAACTCCAAATTGGTCCCCTTATGGTGAAATCCCTCACGGGAAGATGCATTGCAAATTGAGTTATCCTAGAAGAATGGTTGGAGGACCCATGCTTGTATGTGGAATAATGAGATGAAGATCAAGGAAATTGTTGGTGAAGCTATCCTATATGGATAGTGCTTGTCATACCATTTTCGGTGGTATGTAGAACGCCACATAACTCCTCACAGTTAGAGAGTTATGGCCATGAGAAGTTGGAGACCCCAGATTTTGGTAATGGACCCAAGTTTGTTTGATGGGTAACGATATGAGTTATGATATATTTTTAGAAAATAATATTCTATATGGATATTACATTTCATTCCATTTTTGGTGGTATGTGGAACATCACATAACTCCTCACGGTTTGAGATTTATGGCCTTACAAAGTTGGAGGACCCTCACATGTCATCTAGAAGCCCCAAAAGGTCAAAGTAGTCAAAGTGGTTTAAGGGTTTTTAAAAGGTAAATAATAAAGTGAATTGATGAGTGTACTATAATTAAAAGTGAATACAAAATAAATTATTTAAAGAATTAATTTAATGGAGAAATTAGAAGTGGGTTAACCCTAAAATAAGGAAAGTGGGGTCAAGTGACCTAGAAGATGTTTTTAAGGAAGCTACTTGGAGAGTATAAATAAGAGGCAAGGCTCTCTCATTTTAATCACACTTGAGAATATTGAATATCTATATGTGTCTAAGGTAACCAAGGATATATAAGCCAAAATATGAGGAAAGGTGAAGAAAAGAAGGGCAAAATGAAAGGAAGGATAAATTCTTTTGATGGTGCTTTCTAAGGTATGTTATTTACAGGTCATCTCACTATTTTCGCTATAACTTTGTTTCTATAATGATTCAGACCATGAAATTGCTATTTCATTGGGAAAACATACCCAAGTATCTATGGTAAAAACATCAGCTTGTGGGTCGTTGTATTTTGGGAGTCACACTCCATGGAAAATAGGGTTTGTGGCTAGTCCTGAAACTAGTCCTGAAACTTCACCTTCCTTTTTGGCTTGGTTTTAGCAATTTTTTTATGTTTTTTATTGTCCTATTGGTTATAAGTTTTTTTGGACTTACCCTTATTTTTCTTCTTGCCTATAGGTTGTTGAGATGAAGTGTATTTAATCACATTCACCTCATAATTTTGTATAGGAGAGGAAGAATATTTGGTATTGGTAACATTCTATGATGAGGATGGGGTCAAGTTTGGATGGCCTTGTTTCCCAGTTGATTGGGTTGTAGACTGTAGTTTTACGGAACCTACCATGCCATCAACATGGGATTTTGGGGATGGTCTTGAAGGATCATTCGATGATCGAGGAGCATGAGGAATTAGATCATAAATTGTGTCGGACTAGGAATATGCCAAGTCTAAATATTGAGCACGGTTTATCACCTACTCCTCGATCACAACACCTCCCATGGTGGAATCTCTAGCAATGAGTGGTAGGAGTGACTTAGTGAACCAATATGCCAAGATTTGGTCTCTAATTGTATATTTAATTAACCATTGTCACCAGCTGCATTCGGGAATGTGATCAAATATATGGGTGGAGGTGGATTTCCTAAGCGAGGTTAGAAGATCGGTACCTGTCTCATACTGGATTGGCACTTGGAAATGAGTAAAAAATCCATAGAGATAGAATTAAGTCACCAAAGTATTTTCATGGCAACTTGATATACAATTTTAATGCCAAACCTATGAGCGTTCTCTAGAAAAGTATTAAGAAAATGGAATCTTCCATCAAGGAGTTGGAAGAAAAAAAAATATGAAGTTCATTACATGATTTTTGGGATCTTCTCTAGGATTCCCTTCGATCTTTGGTACATTAAAGGGTAGTTTTCCAAGGATCGGTGGCCAGAATGAGGCATGTTGTATGGGATCATTAGTCAAACATGACAAATTTGATAGATCTAGTGTAGACAAAAAGGAAAATTGTCAATTTTTTTGTGAATACGAATATTATTGATGTGACATAGGTATACCTATTGGATCATATTGTCATTGATGCCAATGATTTGATAGATTTATGTCAAGTGATTGATTGATGTCAAAGGATTTATTGATTGATGATTGATGTAATATAATATGTATTGTCCTTGATGAGAATGCATAGATTAAGATGGATCAATGAGTTGTCATTGATATGATGAATATGGATCAATGAGTTTTCATTGATACATGATGAAGATGGATCGATGTGGTTTCATTGGTATATGATGCACTATTGGAAAAATGTATAGATGACTTATTATTGTCTTATCATGATTGATAAGGTGCACAAATGGATGAACTCCAAAGTGGTCCCCTTATGGTGAAAGCCCTCATGGGAAGACGCTTTTTGGATTGAGTTATCCTAGAAGAATGGTTGGAGGACGCATGCTCTAATTATTGTCTTATCATTATTGATAAGGTGCACAAATGGATGAACTCCAAATTGGTCCCCTTATGGTGAAAGCCCTCATGGGAAGATGCTTTTTGGATTGAGTTATCCTAGAAGAATGGTTGGAGGACCCATGATTGTATGTAGAATAATGAGATGAAGATCAAGGAAATTGTTGGTGAAACTATCCTATATGGATAGTGCTTTTCATGCCATTTTTGGGGGTATGTAGAACGTCACATAACTCATCACGGTTAGAGAGTTATGGCCATGAGAAGTTGGAGACCCCGAGTTTGGGTAATGGACCCAAGTTTGTTTGATGGGTAACGATATGAGTTATGATATATTTTTAGACAATAATATTCTATATGGATAGTACATTTCATTCCATTTTGTGTGGTATGTGGAACGTCACATAACTCCTCACGGTTTGAGAGTTATGGCCTTACGAAGTTGGAGGACCCTCACATATCATCTAGAAGCCCCAAAAGGTCAAAGTAGTCAAAGTGGTTTAAGGGTTTTTAAAAGGTAAATAATAAAGTGAAGTGATGAGTGTACTATAATTAAAAGTGAATACAAAATAAATTATTTAAATGATAAATTTAATGGAGAAATTAGAAGTGGGTTAACCCTAAAATAAGGAAAGTGGGGCCAAGTGACCTAGAAGATGTTTTTAAGGAAGCTACTTGGAGAGTATAAATAAGAGGCAAGGCTCTCTCATTTTAATCACACTTGAGAATATTGAATATCTATATGTGTCTAAGGTAACCAAGGATATCTAAGCCAAAATTTTGAGGAAAGGTGAAGAAAAGAAGGCCAAAATGCAAGGAAGGATAAATTCTTTTGATGGTGCTTTCTAAGGTATGTTATTTACAGGTCATCTCACCATTTTTGCTATAACTTTGTTTCTATAATTATTCAGACCATGACATTTCTATTTCATTGAGAAAACATACCCAAGTATCTTTGGTAAAAACGTCAGCTTGTGGGTCGTTGTATTTTGGGAGTTACACTCCGTCGAAAATAGGGTTTGTGGTTAGTCCTGAAACTAGTCAAAAACAGGTGGTTCGAGTAAAAACGTCATAACTTATTCATAAAAGATCCAAATTTAGTGAGACAAAATTTTTTGGTTAGGGTACAGGCTTTGGTATGTTGTGTAACAGTTTTAGATCAATTCAATGAATATTTTGGGTGGGCCACACTCTACAAGGTCTCTCTCTAGAATAATCCAGAATTCAACAAGATATGTCATTGTTGCTATAACGCCTTTTCTGAGAGGTTACAAGTAGTTCCACCTAGAGTAATTTCGAAAAACACACTGAAGAAAATTGTGTATCAGTTTCAAAGATTTATTCATTACAGGTACAAAGTTATGATTATTTCAAGTTGGGGTTGTTGACTAATCCAAAACTAGTCATGGTTGAGACAAGCAGTTGATGAGTTGGCACATACATGAGGTGTATATTTGATCATGTTGGTAAATATGTATGAGTCATTGTTGATGATTATTTGACACATTATTGGTATATACTTGGTACATGGTTGGATGCACTTGTTTATGTTACAGGTTGATTGCAGGTTGTTTGGCATAGGTTGGTGCATGGTTGATGCACTTGTTTATGTTGACAAATTGATATCTGTTGAGGATTGTTGCCTCATCTCAGTTGGTGCTGAGAATGTAAGATAATTCTTTCATATAGAGATAGTGCTCTTGTAGAGTTGTAATCTATTTAGTTGTTGTTGGAAAACTCTTGAATGTATTGTTTCTAAATTTGATTTTGAAAACATTTCAAGTGAAGATAAATAATCAAGTAATGTTATCACAAAGGAAGATCTTGAAGACATTTCAAATGAAAGAAAAAAATCATGTGATGGTGTTGGCAAGAAGTAAGATATTGAAGGTAAAGAATCTCCCAAGACTCTTGATTGCAATAATTCAATGTGTGACGATGTTAAATTTTTCTCAAGTGAACAAGATGATCTAGAAATATTTTGTGTAAAGTTTGATGATAGTTATCCCATGGAAAGAATAGAAGAAAATCTATTAGAACTTCAAAAGGAAATTCAAGAGGGTTTATACATTTATAGGAGTGATCATATATATACACACTATAACTATCTTTCGGATAACACTAAAAAGTTTCTTAGGAGGATTCAAAGGCACATCTTGAAGTTAAATGGAATGCTCAATGAACAAGAAGAGAGTTCTAAATTAGAAGAAAAGGAAGAAGATATCACAAGACTAAAGAATGGAAAAGAAGACATGAATATAGATGATGAGATTAGAAAAAGTTTTGAAACCATTATTCATCTCAAGACCCAAATTGAAGAAGCCAAAAGAATAGAGGAACTATTGAAGATTCAAATAAATGAAAAGGAAGAGTCATGTTGTAAGCTACAAGATGAAATTGTTGACCTTAGAAAGAATGCAGAGAATTCAAACAAATTCTTGAATAGCTCAAGAATCTTGGATGAGATATGGGAAAGTCAAAGACCACCATGTGATAAATCAGGTCTTGAATACAAAGGAGAAGATACACATGTTGAAGCAAACACCTCAAAGAAGCATGAGGTAATTCCATCAAAGAAGGAAGACAATGTTGCAAAACAACCATCTACACAAGACAAAGAATATTTAAAAAGAACAAAGAAAGGAAGACATCAAGAAGCTACTTTTAAGACACCAAAGAAAAGGTATGAAAGTATTTTTCATGGGCATTGTTATTCATGTAATGGATATGGTCACAAATATTTTGAATGTAGATATTATGAAAGGAGATATAATGGAAGATTATATAACACCACAAGGTGTTGGAGATGTGATCAAGTAGGACATATTGTTGTTCACTGTAACTCTATGAGATGCTACAGCTGTAGTGGATTTGGCCACAAATCCTAGGAGTGTTGGAACACAAAAAGAAAGTCCATGATGAGGACTTCACATAGCATGGCTAGAAGAAGGAATGAAGTAAGAAGGGGAGATATCTTTGAAAATATGGATGCTCAGAGCTTAAGTTCTGAGGAGAAGGGTCATCTACAGAAGTGGGTGAAGTAGACAGAGCAGCCAGATCAGAATGAAAGACTGAAGGGAAGTACTAAAGTGTCATCTACTGAGGCACATGCGGGTGATAGTGGTGACAGTCGCATGCATACGCGTGCTGACCTTGAATAGGTTATGTACACACGCACTCTGTTGTGCAACAGGCCGCGTATATGTTGTAAAGCCTTGAGAAAAAGACAATGCACATGGCTTGGAGTTTGATGTGATGGTATAACTCAGTATTGCAAGGTCTGACATTGTTTATTGTAGGTTTTGACACTGTTTGCTACAGGTTTTCATGGTGAGATCACATAATGGTATAATAAAAATAAAATCTTGAGTGCATAACACTAATCCATGAGTATGGATTGATGTTGATATGTTGTTGTACATGCCTGGTACATATTTGAGTTTCATTGATATATCTTATGATATATTATTGGAAGCATATGTTGATATCATGGTGCCTGCATTTTTCGTGTGGATTGGGCTACATATTGGGACATATGGTTGGTGATTTGATGAGGTAATCATGTTGTACATCATTGTTGATCTATAGTTGATGCATGATTGGTACTTTTGTAGTACATTGGAAGAGTCACCTACTAGCAATTTGATTGACACATGTTTTATGGAGGATTTGACATACATATATGGGATTCATCATTTTGTGGTATTGGTGTATGGTAATGTACATGTTTGGTACACTCATAGATGTCATATGTTTGATGATACTACACCATTGGTACTACTTGATTAGCACAACAATTGGCATTTGTTTGAGATACATGATTGTGGCACTTGGTTCATGATGGAGACATATCACGAGTGATATGATACATTGTTTGGCATGTTAGTAGATGCACATGCTTGGAATATTGGTGGATGCACATAGTTGGCATATTGGTGGACGCACATGTTGGCATGTTGATAAAGGAATATGATTGATACATTCCATGGATGATATCTTTTGGCACATTGCATGATATTGATGTACATAGGTGTTGTGCATGATGAGCACACATTTTTTACAGGATGTACTTGGTTTATATTTTGCTCATGATTCTTTATTTCATTGTTGACATATATTTTTCTTCATGATGTTTGGTATGGCATGAGTTTGATGCATTAATAGGTCCAAGGATCGTTATATGGTAGCACAATGTTCATCTTGCAGAAAATATAGGGGAGACATACCCATAGGGGGAGTCATTCTTCTTCCCATGATTCTAGGAGAAGATATTTATCAGATGCATACTTAGAAAAGAGCCCTATACTTGAAGAAAGAGCACAGGAGCATAATTTCAGGGGGAGAAATAGTCACAGGGGGAGTATGTTCGATGTATCTTCAGCATTACTTCAAAGTGATATCCCTTGTTCAAAAGGGGAGAGATTATTCAGAGGAAGATCAAAGGCATTCAAACAGCGGGAGCAGCCCCAAGGAGAGTTCAAGCAAGGGGAGAAGATCCAAGATGAGAATGGCCCTTTTCCATTAATGCCAAAGGGGAAGAGTTGATCACATTGATGTGATTGATGTTTATTGATGGGGAGAGATATTCACATTGACTATTGATGTAGAGCATGCCTTATCTACATGTTGACATCAATAATTGGTAATTGGTGTTGACATCAATGTTGGTATTTCCATCAATGCCAAAGGGGGATATTGTTGGATCGTGTTTTCATTGATGCCAATGGTTTGATTGATTGATGTCAAGTGATTTATTGATGTCAAAGGATTGATTGATTGATGATTGATGTAATATAATATGTATTGTCCTTGATGAGAATGCATAGATGAAGATGGATCAATGAGTTGTCATTGATATGATGAAGATGGATCAATGAGTTGTCATTGATACATGATGAAGATGGATCGATTTGGTTTCATTGGTATATTATGCATTGTTGGAAAAAATTATAGATGACTCATTATTGTCTTATCATGATTGATAAGGTGCACAAATGGATGAACTCCAAAGTGGTCCCCTTATAGTGAAAGCCCTCATGGGAAGACGCTTTGTGGATTGAGTTATCCTAGAAGAATGGTTGGAGGACCCATTCTCTCATTATTGTCTTATCATGATTGATAAGGTGCACAAATGGATGAACTCCAATGTGGTCCCCTTATGGTGAAAGCCCTCACGAGAAGACGCTTTGAGGATTGAGTTATCCTAGAAGAATGGTTTGAGGACCCATGCTTGTATGTGGAACAATGAGATGAAGATCAAGGATATTGTTGGTGAAACTATCCTATATGGATAGTGATTTTCATGCCATTTCCGGTGGTATGTATAACGTCACATAAATCGTCACGGTTAGAAAGTTATGGCCATGAGAAGTTGGAGACCCCAGGTTTGGGTAATGGACCCAAGTTTGTTTGATGAATAATGGTATGACTGATGATATATTTTCAGACAATAATATTCTATATGGATAGTACATGCCATTCCATTTCTATTGGTATGTGGAACGTCACATAACTCCTCGCGGTTTGATATTTATGGCCTTACGAAGTTGGAGGACCCTCACATGTCATGTAGAAGCCCCAAAAGGTCAAAGTAGCCAAAGTGGTTTAAGGATTTTTAAAAGGTAAATAATAAAGTGAAGTGATGAGTGTACTATAATTCAAATTGAATACAAAATAAATTATTTAAGTAATAAATTTAATGTAGAAATTAGAAGTGGGTTAAGTCTAAAATAAGGAAAGTGGGGCCAAGTGACCTAGAAGATGTTTTTAAGGAAGCTACTTGGAGAGTATAAATAAGAGGAAAGGATCTCTTATTTTAATAAAAATTGAGAATATTGAATATCTATATGTGTATGAGGTAACCAAGGATATCTAAGATGAAATTCTGAGGAAAGGTGAAGAAAAGAAGGCCGAAGTGCAAGGAATTATAAATTCTTTTGATGGTGCTTTCCAAGGTATGTTATTTACAAGCCATCTCACAATTTTCGCTATAAATTTTTTTATATAATGATTCAAAATGTGAAATTTCTACTCCATTGAGAAAAAATACCCAAGTATCTGTGGTAAAAAATTCATCTTATGGGTCGTTGTATTTTGGGAGTTACACTCCATGGAAAATAGGGTTTGTGGCTAGTCCTGAAACTAGTCAAAAACAGGTGTTTCGGGTAAAAACGTCATAAATTCTTCATAACAGATCCAAACTCAGTAAGAAAAAAAAATTTGGTTAGGGTACAGGCTATAGTATGTTTTTTAACAGTTTCAGAACAATTCAATGAATATTTTTGGCGGGCCACTCTCTACAAGATCGCTCTCTAGAATAAGTCAGAATTCAACAAGGTATGTCATTGTTGCTATACCGCCTCTTCTGATAGGTTCCAATTAGTTCCACCTAGAGTAATTGTATAAAACACACTGAAGAACATGTTTTATCATTTTCATATATTTTTATTCATTATAGGTACAAAGTTATGATTATTTCAAGTTGGGGTTGTTGACTAATCCAAAACTAGTCATGGTTGAGACAAGCAGTTGATGAGTTGGCACATAGATGAGGTGTATAGTTGATGATGTTGGTACATATTGATGATTCATTGTTGATGATTATTTGACACATTATTGGTATATACTTGGTACATGGTTGGATGCACTTGTTTATGGTACAGGTTGATTGCAGGTTGTTTGGCACAGGTTGGTGCATGGTTGATGCACTTGTTTATGTTGACATATTGATATATGTTGAGGATTGTTGCCTCATCTCAGTTGGTGTTGAGAATGTAAGTTGAGTCTTGCATATAGAGCTGGTGCTCTTGTAGAGTTGTACTCTATTTAATTGTTGCTAAAAAACCCTCAGATTGAAGTCCATAATAAAAAGAAAAATTGTACATACATCTTGTGTCCTTTGTGTTCCTTGTGGAGATGATTTGTTGATAATATGTTGTTGATATATGTTGCTGATATGTATTCACATATAACTGATTATAAATGAAAACAATGAGAAATGAACAAATGTTGAATGTTAACTAAGGAGTTTTTGTGTAAGAGGGAAGTTTTCGGAAAAAGATCCCCACACTCATTCACCCCCCCTGCTAAGTGTGGTAGGTGTGTTCAACAATACCAGTAGGACCATATATTGTTTTTGATGGCATAGTGAAACCTAATGGTCCTCCCATATACTGGTTGTGATGGCATAGTGAAACCTAATGGTCCTCCCATATACTATTGTTGAGAGGGTTGGGGAGTAGGAAATATGGGGTTCACAGGTTGAGAGGGAAAATATCCTTATGGACAGATTCCCATCGTATTAGTTTGACCCCATGGAGTGTTTGAAACTCTCGAATATGGTAGTCCTTGTTGGGTGTTTTAATTGTCTTTTTAGGGGAACTAATAAACCTCACATTAATTATCAACCAGGGGACGTAAAACTTTAAAGGTTACATTAAACATATATGCAGGCCACAAATTTCTCTTATATCATTGGGAAAAACCTATATTTTCAAACCAAACTTTGAAAAACCAACATGAAATTGGACTAAACTCAATCAAAGGAATCACTCACCACACTCTGCATAAACGTAAAATCATTCTTCAATAAACCATACAGTTTATGTTACCCGCTTCTGGGTACATTCGCGAATGGAGTAATATTTCGCGTCATTTACAAACATCACAGACCATTTTGCAAGCCACGGTAAGTGCGACATCCTTGATGAAGACAAATTCTTGTGTGCTCTGTAGAATTCGATACACTTGTCAAATCTGTGTTTTTGGAAGAAACTATATACTTCAACGAAGAAGTATTTTTCACGCGACTTGAAAATCCATTCCAAGAAAAAAAATAAGATCAACAAACAAATCTCCAGGTAGGATTTTCAACCAACCAAAGCATCGAGTACAGGGAGAACACCAACCAAAATATACTTGTTCTTTTTTTTTCTCCTGTCTGAGTTTATGTTGGATAAGAGAGTTTTTTTTTGCTCAAAGATCATGTCACATAAAACCAGTCTCTCTTCTTTCATTTGGGCCTCAATTGCATCTCTAAGTTATCTTATATGTCCATGACCAGGAACATTAGAACGAAGGCACCCTAAAGCCCAACTCTTTGATGATAGAGAGAAATGGAAATAAGTATTTAAAAGCAATGCTAGAGGATGACAGTATGATCTTCCGTAGATTTTGGGTTAATTTGTTTTAATGACAGATGCTATCGATATTTTCGCTTATTAATGGAAATATTTTCAAATATGTACGTTGAATAGTGACTAATAGCACGTATTAACATTCCCATATACGAGCAAATTCTCAAATCTGACATCTAACATATGCACAATATTAAAGAGGGACATGACGTCAAGGCTCTGTGGGTGACACGTTCGTGGATGACATCAAGAGTATAGTATTGCACTGTCACTATGATGAAGCCTTTAAAAAACTAAAAGAGCCAAAAAAAAAATCTCAAATTCAAAATACAGGCAAAAGAAATTCCTAAACCCCATAATATTCGCTTTTCTATTCATTTTAATGGAAGATGTCCTCGAGATTTTCGCTTATTAAAGCCAATATTTTCGAGCTTGTCTGGTCGGTTGTGACTTTTGAAAGCATAATTAATGTCTATTGGGAAGGGCGGAAAGTAGCAGGGATGGAGGGGAGCGACAAATGTTTTTAAAATTTTCTGAACCCGAAAAGGCGTAAACCCGCCAAACTTTGAAAACTCAACTAAGTATGGAAAGGTAGGTTGGATAGACAAACTCATCATAGGCAGAGACACAGTTGTGACTTCAAGGAGTGCCCAGTAGAATTGTAGAGCACGAAAGTTCTGGGTGCAAGATGTATACACTAAACACAAGCTACCATAGTTCGATAGCAGCTATCCGTGAAGCCGCGTTCATAAAATTGGCTAAGTATTAAAGCGAACGACGGTCGGTCAGAATCGTAATGTGAAGATATAGATGGAGATAACAATTTTTCAGTTCGCCACACCGGGAACCCGCAAGCACATAAACGTGAGAAAGTATAGAACTAGAAACGCATAATAGAGCGAAAGAACAAAAGGTAAAAAACAGGAAAGTTTACAAGAGGAAAAAAGAGAGGAGACAACAACTATATCGTTCAGACAACAAAACTTACTCTCATAACTATGAAACCATAGTAAGACATAAACCATGGAAAAAGCATTGCCAGCTATGAAATATAGTTGGAGGCTGACAAACTCTGGTTGAAGGCATAAGAGATGCAATTTACATCCACTGCAAAATTTTGTATGTTATTTTATCTTAATGGTATTTTATGGGGAGTCAACTGTAAAAGAATGTAACAACAGATCCAATTGCGGATGAAGCACCCCAACATTACAAACGTTAGGCAAACAAGAGAAACCAACAAATAACAACCCAGTTAAGAAGCACCAAAAGGCCCAATTGCAGTCGCAGGCCCCGATGTAACACACCCACTACCTAAATCAAATTTTTCTGGTCCTCTGTCGGATTCGAACTCCTAAATAACCAAGGAGGCCCAGCGTAAGTTGGCTCTATCTCTCCCCTACTCCATTCCCCTGTGATCGGGGGACATGTTCACGGCTCAATTCGATCGTAGCGTCTCTGGTATTTTGCGCTTCGGCGCTACATTAATATCTACGCGCCCGACAAATGGGGACGAGTTCCTACCAGGTCAGCAAATGGCCAATAGGAACAGTCCTCTATAGGGGTAACAGGCCACCAATGAGAACAAGCCCCGTTGCGTGTTTAGGTATAATACAGGTGGCGAAAATAGAAATTCGACATGAGGGTCGTCATGACAGGGAGGGGCCCCACTTCACACGCCACACTATTCCGGACTCCCCCCCCCCC
>ML817295.1:111367-128217 GCA_009831015.1 Picea engelmannii
CAGAATTTAGAATCTAGATATATTTATTTTGTACATGTACAGTTTGTCCTCTAAACATATATAAGCATGTGAGAATGTGGTAAACTACTAGATTTGCATTTCTTTATTTCTTCTCTGAAGAAGAACCAAAAGCTAATGGTGGAAAGGAAGGGTGTAAGCTACTAGATCTGCATTTCTTCTCTGTCCACACATAATATTTTTTCTTCTACGTATTTACTTTTTACCCAAGACGAAAATTGTCTAAAAGGAAAAGTGTACCCAGTGGGTATATTCTTCATTTTCATCTTATTTATTATTATTTAAATAATAATAAATATTTATTGTTTAAATAAATATAAATATTTATTCTTCATTTTCATTTCCACTTATGTCCCTGTGAAAAACTGAAATGTTTTTTTTGGGTGCTTTTAAAAAGGAAAATTCTCACTTGGGACGCTCTGGTGGCGTGCGGATGGGAAGGGCCAAGTTTCTGCGTTTTGTGTGGTTGCAATCAGGAGTCCGTCTATCATTTTTTTTCACCTACCCGTTTACTCGGCAGGTTTAGGTTTGGACTCGTATAGAAGAGACCTTAAAATTTTCGCTGAAGTGGGAGGGCCTTTCGATTGACGAATGTCTCACAGCTTTGGAAAAACAACATCTCTCCCTGATTACCCTACCAGCAGTTGTTTTCTGGTGTATTTGGCTACGTAACAATATCCTCTTTAATGGTGGTTCCACTGTCCAAAACGTAAACGATTGTCAAAGTGGTGTTTGTTTTTTTGATTGTAAAAGTGGAGTTGGAAGTTGTCTTTTGTTGTGACGAAATCGCGATGACGAATGTATCAGTTGGAAAGTCTGGAATCTTGACTAATGATGATCATACAGCTCACAGAAAAAAATGATACGCACAAATCAAGACAACAACTACCACTCGAAAAAACGATATAAACATTTCGATGTGATTTGCATGTGAGAAATTGTCATGCCCACTGAGCAACGTCGTATTCACACGGCGTCCCTGACATTTTGTCACCTTACGTGGCATCGACGCCTTCATGTGCATGGCCTCGATCGACCTCGAAAGCTTTTGAAAACTCCTTCGAATTAAGCCCCCGAGTAACTTAATGATTTTACAAATTTTATTTTTCAAATTATTCTAAACAAGTTTTGTCTAAAATTTAAAGAGAAATTTAGAAGAATTGTTAAAATTCTAAATATCAATAGTTCAGAGTACACAATTTGATTATAATAGACAATTGAAGTTTTTGAGGGCATTGAATTCTTTTATGTATTTAAAAATACAATTTAAAAAGGTAAAGTAAGGCACAAGTTCCCACCAGACAAGTAAGGCACAAGTTCCCACCAGACAACAGAAAACATCTCCCGAATCCACATCTTGAGAGTATCGCGTATCTTACCCTTGTCTTGAATGCCTTCCCATCAACGTCTATGTCAAGGGGGACATAGCATTATGGTATCATCCATCCACTGGGGGACATAGCACGAGGAGGGTTCAAAATGTATGTTCCCACCAGTAAAATAAGGCACCCGCAAAACCTGCCAAGTTCCCACCAGAGAACAGAAAACATCTCCCGAATCCACATCCCGAAGAAGAAAAACAGGAAAAGTTCGTGTGGCCCCCTCAACATCTCTATAAAACAAGAAAAGCTCTTGTGGTCCCCTCAACGTCTCTATAGATATCTGCGTACCACCAAGGACGCGAAGTTAGCACTTTTAGAGACAAAAGGAGGAAAAGAATAGATTCTCTTCATTGCACTCAAATCAAGGAGGAAAAGAATAGATTTGATCTTTAGTGTGTTATTCAAGTAGCTTTGAATGTTTAGGGTAATCTAATCATTGCACTCGATTTGATTCTTTTATGCCAGTCAATGGTTACTGTGGAAAATAGTTCCAGCGAGAAGAAGAATATTGGGGTAGGATCGTGAGAAGGAAGATTACAAACCAGTAATGCTAAATTGCATTTAATAGAGCTAAATTGAACTTTGTTGTAATTGCATTAAGTAAAAGTTGTTATTATATTCTATAAATGAGTGTGGAAATGATTATATTGTAAAAAAATACCATAGTTTTATTCATAACTTTGAATTCCATGTATTAGGGTAGAAATGATTATAAGTATTCAAAACAAATTGCATTTAATAGAGCTAAATTGAGCTTTATTGTAATTCCATTAAGTAAAAGTTGGTATTTTATTTTATAAATGAGTGTGGGAATGATTATATTGTAAGATAATACCATAGTTTTATTCATAACTTTGAATTCCATGTATGAGGGTAGAAATGATTATAAGTATTAAAAAAAAAAATCGTAACTTTGGTTTTCTCATAAAATATAAAAAATATGGATCACATTTTCTAAAATGGAGAGGATAGGAGAGCACACTTACCTTAAAGCAAACATTGCATTAGTTGAACTATTTATTTATTCTTTTTAGGGTATGTGCAAGTTAATGATGCTCTCTCATGACACATTAGTGGCAATGTAAATATGGAAAAACAACAATCAACAATCTCTTAAATTGGAGGGATTATTCAAGGTACTTATACAATGAATTTCAATATGTTATAAGAAGATGAAACATAAAATTGAATTAGCTTTCCGAATATACAACTTTTATTTATAGAAATTGTGAATACCTATGTGAAATTTGATTTTTTCTAAAAGTGGTGTGTTATTTTTCCAGCAAAATATAAGGTATATGTTTTTGTTTGTGCAGGTGTTGAGTACCTTAACAATGTAATTTTACTCTGAAAACTTGTATAATTGTAAAGAACCCATTGTTCTAGTGGAGTGTATTTTTTGAAAACTTATAATATTAATTTTATATATATTTTTTAATTATGAAATTCAATATATCCTTGAAATTACAACGCCTTTTGTTCAAGAGGGTCTTAACATGAGCAATATATATATATATAAGTCTCCTCTAGTGCCACATATAATTAATTTTAGAAATGGTTAAGTCAAAAAAAAGTTATAGAAGAAATAAGAGAGGCGTTGCTAGTGGGAAAACCCCCCTTTAACTACCCTAGGGTTCAAGATGTAGACAGAGCGAATAATCGTCTAAAAGCTAATCAATTCTCTATACTACCCCAAACATACCAAAACTAATGTAAAAAAAGGAAATGGAAAAGAGATTGGGTAACTATACCTTTGATCCCACGTCTGGTGATGATCTCCTCACGCTTGGAAGTTCTACTGACTGCACGCCTCCTCCCAAGGATGACCTGGATCCAACGATAGGCAAACAAAGAAATACAAGCATGCTATTATATCCATAAGTTAGGGTTAGATGTAAAATGTCAAGTATAAATCAATAAAAATACTCAAAATACCATTATTTGGGACAGGAAAATGTGATTCTTTTATTTATAATACAAATATTATACCTTATAATCTGAGTCGGCCACTATTCCACGAACCTAGTTCAGGCTCCTCTTTCCCATGCTCCAAGTGCACCTTGAATGAACTTCTTCTCTCAACCTTATGATCACCTCTATGGAAGGGAATGGGTTGAAGGGAGGAAGAAGGGGCTTATGAGGATATGCGGAGGAAATATCTCACCAAAGGCAACAATATCTTGGGCAAGGAGGGGAAGTGAAATTGGGCAGAGTTTCACTATTCTTATGCTTAGATTGGAAATTAGACCCCAAAACCTCCTTTTATATGCCAAAAGGATGTTTATTCAGTTGGGTGATGGGCTATAGAAGGTGGATTAGTTGGGAAACTTCCAATAGCCTGTGAATTTCAATGAATTCCTTGCAACTTTTTATTTTTTACAACTTTTGCAAGCATACGCAGGCTATAATGGTGCAACATGCATATGTGAGCAAGCTTTAGTGGTACAAGAAGCGTATGTACACGGATTTTAATGGTTCAAGGTGCATACATCTTCCAAAAAATGGTTTTTTAAGAAAAACTTCTCAACGGTGCTTTGGAAAAAATGCAAGTAAGAGGGCCAAGGCGATGTATGCATGAATAGGGATTTTTAGGGATATAACAAATGCCCCCTAACGTGTATGGTCAAAATTGCAACTGATGGCCAAAATACATTACAATATCTTCACCAATGTACGAAATTGAGTGATCCTGGGACTAGAGTTTGGGAGGTGCCATCTGCAAAACAACAATTGTCTCTCTGAGGCGGGCATACCCATTCTCGAGATGAAATAAATCATGGTTTCCAATCAAATACACTACATATCCATGTCATATAACTATATAAAATGTAGCCGCGAGCAATACATAGTGGATCTACATCTCAAAATCAGTCGAAGATATACAAGTAGAGTATCCATCTTCAAGAAGCTAGTGACGCTCGATGGCTGGAGATGAGGTTGTCGAAGCTTGAGAAACAACTTCAAGATCTTCAAAGCTTAGGTAGGAGTACAATGGGAGTGTATAACTCACTACCCTGAGGTCTTCAACCTCATATTGGGAAAATATATGAGGATCTCGATGATCAGGAAAAGAAATTCGTCGATTTTGAATCAGGACTTGGTTGGAATCTTGGGATGGAATACTCATGAAGTCAAGAGACAAATTGAAAAAAGGCTGAATAAGGTTGGGTGAAACTTCCCTTGGACAAAAGAATGAAAGATGATCAAACTCAGGCAGCATGACATTGACATAAGTTCACGATGCAAGAGGCAACTCAAACTCTCCATGTGTTTGGAAGAGTAACCAAACAGAGGAGGACACAACTCTATGTAGTGAGAACAACTTCCTAAGGTCATACTAGATCTCAATGTTTGACGAGCAAATGAAAGGATGTTCTTTGTCCAAGTGCGACTCTTTGTGATGCTAAAAAAAGAATACGTATTTCCCGTCCCCTCTTTTTGGGATATTTGATTTTTTTGTCTATTTCAGTTTTTTAAGAGCTTGAAAAAGAACAAAGGAATGCTATGTTACAAAGGAGGAACGAGTGTCGCAAGCAAGAATACTAGTTCCAAGCGCAAGGAACAAACTAATGCTTAGAGAAAGGAGACATGTGCAGGAAAAGGACACTCGAGCAAAATTCCTCCACGGGTCAAGGTGTCATGTCATAGAGGCAAGAAGTGCTACAAGGCTTGCGTATAAGGCATGCTTCAAAGGTTCAGTTGAGAGCAACATGGAGCCGAAATTAGGCTAAATACATAGATATTCAAATGTGATTAAGCAAGACACAATGAAACCCCTTCCATGTAATTTTTACGAGCCTAGAGAAGGTAAGATCGGTAGTTTTTTCATGTTTAGAAAGTCTAAAAAAACATAAAAGAAGACTCCAAGGAGTACCTTTTTCAGAGATAGTCTAGTAGGTTCAAAAAATGGGTAAAATGGCACCGAAAAGACATCTATTCAAAACCATTCTAACGAGTGTGAGAAAGACAAGATCACTCGACAATATTTTCAATTTTAAGGAGTCTGAAAAGAGCTTAACTATGGAATCACAACCTTTTTCTGAGTTTAGTCTCCTTAGCCTGAAAAAGTATAAAAGTTACTGAGGAGAAATCTCCTGGTGAGACAAATCTCCTAAGGCGTACCTTTTTCCACTATAATATACAGGCTAGAAAAAGGGTTAAACTCATGCCAGTAGATGTTCTTCTAGACCAATTTAACGAGTGTGAAGGAACAAGGTCACTCGACCATCTTTTCAATTTTAGGGAGTATGAAAAGAGCTTAACTATGGACTCCATGGGGGTTCCTTTTTCGTAAGTAATCTCCAAGGCCCAAAAAAGGTGATAAACCAAAACCAAGGAGAATGCTCATTTTCCGAAGATTTAGTCCCTCAGGCCCAAAAAAGGGTTAAACTTACGCCTGATAATACTCTTCCAGCGAACCGAAGTTCCTAGAGCATACATTTATTCGTGAAATTGACCGTCCGGACTGAAAAAGGGGTAAACTACCATCAAACAGACGTGCCTTCAAATTTGAGTTTGGCGAGCATAAAGGGAAACAAGATCGTTCAGAAATATTTTCATGTTTAGAGAGTCTGAAAAAGGCTTAAAAAAGACTCTAGGGGGACACTTTTCTCAGTTAATCTAGAAAAGATCGAAAAGCATAAATACAGTCTCGTCGGATGTTGCTTTTGAATTGTAAAGTGAGCTTGAAAGACAACAAAGCGTGCTCATTTAGGAGTCCCGAGGGTAAGGCCAAGCATGATGATGCATCAAACGAATGATGCTTAATCTCGTAACCATTACTGGACTAACAAGGACTCTCGAGCCTATAGTCATTACTGGCAGCATGGACACCAAAATGCAGCCAGGATCTACCTAGGGCATCCATGTATAAGTAGGCTCCACCACCTAATTACGACACTTCTAGAGCTGCAATCAAGGTTCTGTGTCGCACTTCAATGGGGTCGATCCTATGGCAAAGTGGAAAAGACAACGAGATGCAGAAAGTGGAGATGAAATACTAGGTTACATGCAAAAGTTGAAAAAATCGACTTTTACCAAAGGATACCAAAAAGTGACATATCCCCAAAAAATTACCAAACCAAAAGAAAAAGGGGTACCATAACATCCAATAAGAAACTCGGAATCGGAAGCAAGTGATCTCCAAGCCAGGACAAAATGACAAAGGGGGTCAAAAAGTCACAAAAAAGGCCAAAAAGGTCTATAAATAGAAGCTGACAACTCATTTTCACCATAACAGTTTGAAAATTAACCAAAAGGAGAAAAAAACCCTTTGCTAAAGAAGTTGATTCCGAGAGCTTTAGTGGACGAAACGAACTTTCTCTTGGACCAAGTAAGTACAATTTCACCCCTCTTGCATTTCAATTACTCATTTATGCATTTAATTTCTCCGATGACTGAGTATATCTACTTCCTATCTGGCTTCTCTAGGAGAGGGGAACCAGTCAATCTACGCACCTTCCCCCCTTGGCCTTTCAACATCGAGGACTACATTTGGATGTATTGTGAGGTTGGCACTGAGAAGGTAGGTTCTCAGGTGCCCATTCATCAGACCACCATCTTGACTCTTTGGGTGATATTGTTACTGATTGGGAGGATTAATGGATCTACGGCCCTACACTAGGCCTCCCGAGCACACATGCATTGTGCCATTGAGTGCCAGGAGGAACATATTTTTTACTAGAGCACAACCATGCTTACATGCATGAAGAGACAACTGACAGAGTGTTAGCATCATACCAACAAGAACTTCGGGTTTAGTGCGATTTTGTGTTCCTTATTCTTCAAGAGGGTTCCAAGTCGTAGTCCCAGAGATATTGTACGGGGGCATGTGGCCTCCTTCCCAGCGGTATGCATATGGGAAGCATTTCTGCCACGACAAAGGGGAGGGAGGACCATAGAGGCCTTCGATGACACATTTTTTGATTGGTGGGAATGACAGATTCCGACGATTGAGGACTACCCCTACATCAAGATCAACTTTTCCAGGGATCCAGACACGCCCATGCCTCCCGAAGAGGAGCGAGGAGAGATAGGTAACATGTTTTTAATGTTATTTAATTTTTAATTGCTTTTATATATATCATTTTTATATGTGTATAGAGTACTAACTCTTGTGTATATGCTATGTACAGATGTGGGACCAGTGTGGACAACAGACTTCGCGAGGACTCGGTGACGTCCTCAACCAGAGGCGAGACTAGAAGAAACTGGTGGACCAACAGCCGCAAGGGGACCTCCATCCAGAGAGGTTGAGAGAGTTTTGAGATGAGTAGATCGCAACCTCACTGTGCTCAATCACATAGTACCCATGGCCGAGATCGAGGATCTCCTGCCTTCCATGCAGCCTCATGTAGTGGGGGTGCCATGAACGTGGGTCCATCTTTTCTGACGTTTAGCCAACAATGTCGTTCATTATGGCAAGGCCAATACCCCCCGAGCTTAGATATGTTAGAATTTATATGTGCCGAGGGAACCTTTTGTACATGTATTTTTTGAGGGAATAAGCCCAGCGATGTATATTGAACAATTTTTGTGGCGTTCACGCCCACCTATGTACTCATGACACATTTTGATATATATATTTAAATATTATTTGTCTTATGGATCACATTTTTTTACAAATGCATGTACATGTGTATGTGTGTGCTTCTCTTTCTATGTGTGTGTAACATGCCAATCTAGTATGTGATTAGCTAGAGTATCTGTCATGTGATTAAATATCCTAGGAACATGGATATATGTAATGTAATCGAAATAACGTTCTAAGAGACATACCCTAAGGAAACTTCGATGAAAAGTAGGATCATAAATGCGGTAAACTCCATTTAACTGGGACACAACCAGCTGAGCATCTAGGTAGACTCGGAGGTGTGAAATGCCATGCGACAAAATGTCACAAAGCAACTATATCATTGCACTATACTCAGAGACATTGTTTGTAGTGTCACCTAGACAAATACCTCTAGAAGATAGCAACTAGCCTCCAGGTGTGAAAATCACCCAAGCTGTGGAAGAAATCCTCCGAGTATGTCGGCTAGCGCCATCCGTGAACCCAAAAAACACCTCCAATTCACTTGACATCTGCCACAGTGAAAAACAGGACATAAATAACTACACATCCATAAAACAAAAAAACAAAAATTGTATAAGAAACTATACATATGTACAAGAAGTCACCCAGGTGACCAACCTAAGAGTAATAAGTATTGAGGTAGAGCTCGTTTCTAGGATCCTCCAAGGCATTTCCTTGAAATTCAACTAGACGGTAAGCACCCTTATTCAAGACCTCTTTCACAATGAATGGTTTGAACCACATGGGTTTGAACTTGCCTACCCCCAGGGGATCTTTGTCTTGATCATAGACCAGGACAAGATCGCCTTCAGAGAAAATTCGAGGACGAATGGACTGATCGTACTGACACTTGACTTATTCCTTATGAGCCTCATTGGCCGAGGCCGCATCACGACGTTGCTTATCGAGCTGCTTGAGATATAGTAGGCATTCCTCAAGCGGTGAAGTGTCCGAAAGTAATTCCACTGCCAACTTTAAAGAAGGGATTTGACACTCAATAGGTAAGACTACTTCTATCCCGTATACAAGTTGAAAAGGTGAGAAACCCATGGCAGTCTTCACAGATGTTCGGTAGGCCCATAATGTTGAGTACAACATCAAATGCCAATTTGACTTGGTAGAATTGATCGTCCGCTGAAGAATAGTCTTGAGAGACTTATTCACAGCTTCAACCTGACCATTCGCTTGTGGGTAATAAGGTGACGAATGTTCTTACCTCAACCTAAGATTTGAAGTTAACACAATCATCATTTTTTTTAAGGTGACTGCCATGGCCAATAACAGTCTCCTTCGGGATGTTGAACCTTGCTACTATCTAATTAAAAATGAAAAGAGTCGTTGTTTCACGATTGTTGGATATATCTATTAGAATCGTTGTAGCGATACTTGCCATGTTATCCTCAGCATAAACTGCATGCCTATCTAGAGAATTGATAGGACAAGCACTATCTCCATTCACAGTCAAAACAAATTCTCCCGCCTCTATTCTCCTTAACTCGGGAAGGAAGTAAGATCTATGATGAATATCGTCCCAGGGTCTGTCAGGACCAGTCATTTCCTCAAGAATCACCTCATCAGAGGGAAAGACCATGTCCAAAGGATATTTAGTGGAAAAAGAACCTTGAACCCAAATATGCTCGAGGACTGAATCTAATTCCTATGGGGGAGTCGGATGAGAGTTGGCCAAAGTGTTTTGGACAATGTTGTACACAACCTCAGCAGTGAACAAGGACATGGCCATGCTAGGATGCCTTGTCCTTCCATCGAATTCGATGGGGAAGGTAGAGTCCACAGATCATTAAAGTAATTCATTTGAAATGAAGAAACTTGAAATATTATAGCCCTAGGCTAGTTGGGAATAAACCGATATAAGCTTGACATCACCACAATGTGGAGGGTAATTGATGCAGGAGGGTAATGGAATACAAGATGTCACTACGTATTTTTCAAAAATGCGGTTGTTTGTATCTCTAGTTCTGCCTCCGCATGAGAGGGGAATTTGGGGAGATACATTTTGTATACGATGGTTGTCTAACTGGATGAATATATCAGTTGTCATTTGGTCATTGACAAGAAAAACAAGATATCTACTATTCAATAAAATTGCATCTAACAATCCATATTGCATCTTGTTCCATGATGCCAATGCCCTCAGTGGCCATTATGAACCACTAGTGTACAAAAAAATTCCCATATGCAATATAGAAGGTCCTTGTATCTACTTGTCCATTATTTTGAAAGACCTTCAATCGCAATGCAAAGGGATTTTGCATGGCATAGATTGCCATGGTTTACAACTGGCAGCAAATGTTGTGTCTAGCTGTGGAGATAGTTTGTTCAATGCAATTTGTTGTTTGGTACCAACAGAATTCGATGTTCAGCCACTGCAACTTTACACTGTATAGTCCTTATGCAATGCAATTATAGGCGGAAAACAATAGGCTTTTAGGCGCTTGCATTAGCACCTTTGCCCATATCTCGTAGAAAATATGTCGACAGTTAGAAGTTGGTAGGAATACCTTGTGAACATGGTGCTTCCATATGAAAAAGGGCATATGGAGGGTTACAGATTCTTTTTGCAATGGTTGTCTGTCATATTCAGGGTTAATATCCAGGTGTGGTTGCCCTTGCTAGATGCCACTGTCCATTCCTGGGTTATTGATTCAAATTGTGATCGAACAATTGAAATCCTTTCGTTGAAAATAGATACAACACATATCCATTATGAACCTTTTCTTGCACATATCGGTAGTTCAGGGTTGATTTTCCATGCCACCCAAATGACATCGAATTTTCATACACATGGAATGTTTTTTTGTGAAAATGAAAGTCCTCCCAGTAGCGATATGGGCAGACAGGGCTTGAACAAAAAAAACATGCGTAAAATTCATGACAGTTGTGATGAGGCCATAGACAGCTTAGACAAAAAACGTAGAGTAAGTTATCACAATTTGAAAAAAATTATTCGTCAAATTCGCCCGACTTCTGATAAGGTCATAGAGACCTTGAACAAAAAATGTAGAGTAGTTTCTTAGAAACTGGGTGAAAGTGAAATTCATCCTAGTTGCCACCGAATCATCTTGCCCTTGGGAAAGAAATGTATACTAAGTTACCACAACTTGAAAAAGGTCATGCGCGAGAGAAAAAAATACATTGCTACACTTCCTTTTAGAGAGAAAATCACATATGGCAATGTAAAGAAATTTGTCCTTGCAGAACAAAGCATAAACAGGTGCAATTGCATATCCAAGAATGGTGATGCAACTATACGACTTCGTGATATACAAGCAACACCATGCAGTAGTAGCAATGAAAACCAGGAAACAATTTCTACGAATACTTCCCTGCGAAAGAAAAATGCAAGACAAAACTACATGAAACAAATTAAAGACACTCCTTCCATTGCATGTGCAATTTGTGAACAATTGAATTTTTCAAAAAACAATAAGTCTTTCACGCCTTATTTGCAAGAAGAATACCTCCGCTTGACAACCTAGGATAAACCATTTTCCAGTGCAAAAGTTTGTCTTCCATGCAAACGATCGCTTGAAAATGGAAAACTGCCACAGTTTGCAACCCCTGACCAAATAAGATGTAATACAACACTAGCAGATGTAAGTGCACTTACGGAACTCGACGCGAGACTTGTGTCTCTGCGAATTGCATTTTCCAAAATCAGACCTTGGGGCTATAAATGACCCCAGATGGCCTTAACAGGATCAATTATTAATGTGCTTGTTCAGCTAGATGTTGTGCAAAAAAGCGTTGCCACAATCTATTAACAATACAATTACAATCGTTCTGGCTCTGAAAAGATGCTTGCGACACAAAAATTCCTATCAGACAGGAAAAGTGCGTGTGCATGCTGTTATGAAAGCATTAAATGAATTATATTCCAGAACCCCGTACAAAGCAGAGAACATTTGTATAAATGCCAACTGGAACAATGTTCTCGCAGAAGAACATGGCGACTCTGCAGATACTCTTGAAAATCCTAGTGATTTTGATACAAGTGATGAATAGGACAATGAAATAGTTGTTGAAACATTGGTGCATGGATTCACTGATTCACAGTGCATTCATGACTTGCAAGAAAAAATTGTTGAAATTGCATCTGTCGAGGGGTAGCGTCCACTTGGAATATTCAAGGACAAATTCGCTAAGGAAATGAACTTTCCAACACTCTTCTATGGATATCCACGTGGCACTGATATTACAGAACGATTTAGTTATCATAAAATAGTTTGATGGGAGCTGCTACATTCAAGTGGTTGCTTCTCCTGTCACATAACAAATTTGTTTTTCAAAACAATGCGCATAATAATCAAGCAAGTTTTTTCCTGCATGTGGGTCTGAATAAGAAAAGGCCAGTTACAAGGAAGAAATTTGTTCACGAAGGATGTGAAGTACAAAGTTAACCTAGAAAAAATTATGAAATCTGATATTGGATACATAGATTTCAAAAACATTTGCACCTCTCCTGACTATTTGCAACAAAACAATTTTTTTTTTGCAATGATCCGGCAATTAGGCCCGCCAACATTTTTCGTCATTTACAAGTGCAGAGAACTGTTGGGATCCATTGGTGGTTGTGGTATCTGACCTGCATAAGAACAGGAAACATAAAAAAGAAATCGATACACTGGAAAATAGTGACATTGACTACCTCATAAGGAAAGACCTGGTGACATGTACTTGCTACTACAGACATAGAATAAATGCTTTGAGACAATTGATATGCCATGATGAAACGTTTTTCGAAAAAATATCGGACTAATTTTTTGTCACTGAATTCCATAATAGTGGAAATGAACATGACCACGCACTATTGTAGATAGAGGATGCACCAGTGTATGGAGCCGATAAAAATTCAGAGATCGAACAATTTGTGGATAAATACATAACATGAAACACAGATCATTTGGATCCATAACTTGTGAAAGTCCATAGACATTACAATACAAGAAGTTGTAGAAAACAAAAAAACTCACATTGCAGATACAACTTTCCCGTTCTGCCAATGAGAGCTACAAGAATCATAGAGCCAGTTAGTGTAAGGGAAAATGTTGTTGTTGAGAAATCTAAATCCTTGTTCTCATTTCTAGAAGAAGGGGGATTTGAAAAAATGATGAGCTTTGATGCCTTCTTGACACAGGTAAATATTTCAAAAGATGAGTACATCCGAGTCATGCAATGTACGCTTAGGCAACCAACACTTTTCCTTAAACGAAAACACTCCCATATTTGGAACAACAGTTTCTCCAAGGATATGTCAGTTATGTGGAAAGAAAATACAGATGCGTAGTACGTGTTGAATGCATATGTTGCAACATCATACTGTACCTCGTATATGACGAAGATTGACAAATCTATGACAAGTGCATTAAGAAAAATACACAAAGAACATGAAAGAAGTCATATTGATGCCATACAAATGATTCACACACTTGGCAATAAATTTCTTAATCTTCAACAAATGTCTGCTCAACAAGCAGTTCACATTGCACTTTCCTTGCCCCTCACTTGTAGTTCAAGAAAATGTGTCTTCACAAACACATCTCCACTTGAAAAATGCACATTTGTCCTTAAACCATCGGTTTTGCTGCAACAAGAGCCCGACAATTCAGAGGACGTGGTATGTCTCTCTATTATTGATTATTACATCCAGCGTCCATCCCCTATTAGGCATATCTACTTAGCAGAATTCGTATCACATTACAAAAAAATTGGTGCACCCATATCAAAAAGAAAAAAACCCTCTATCATACGATTTGTCAAATACAACAAACATTGTGACTATGAAAACTATTGTAGAGAAAAACTGTTGTTGTATGTTTCGTTCAATGAAAACGAAGAGACATTAATGCATAGCTTTTGTACATGAGAGGCTACATATGTTGCGTCTGAGACTACGGTGCACATCAATGAAGCTAGATTTACCTACAATGTTAATCCAACATGGGGCGATCTAGAGGTTGCACTTAATGACCTAGAAAACCATGGCGATCATGATGACACATTCAGAGACCCAAAAAAAACCAGAACTTCTTCCGAGTCCTAGACTCCTATGACTTACAAGGAGATTTGCCTCATCCTACAGCGGCTGGAACTGAAAAACGTATCAATCTTGGTTTTCAAGTTACAAAACATCCTTTCCTAATTGAAAATAATGAATACCACAGAATAAGACGTCTGTTGAATCATGAACAACAAACAATTGTAAATGACATTTCTCTTCAAAAATGATTGAACATGAACAGTCATGTGCACATGTTCCTTACAGGCGGAGCAGGAACATGCAAGACATTCACAACAAAAGCATTGTTCCAAATGCTTATATGAATCTATGATTCAAACAATTCCTCTGATCCTATGAAACCAAAGGGCCTAATAGTTGCATACATAGGAAAAGCTACATATAGTGTTGGTGGAACAACAGTCCACTCTGCATTTTTAATGCCTTTTAACAAGTCACAGTTTCTTCCACTTAGCAAGGAAATGTTGGATACATTATCTAAGCTTTATGAGGAACTCCAACTTGTATTTATAGATGAAGCATCTTTGATTGGGAGTCGGTTCTTGTATTCCATTGACAATTGACTAAGAATCATAAAACATGTGCAGATGAAATACTTTGGAAACATTGACATGATATTATGTGGGGATCTTTACCAGGCACAGCCCATCCAAGATTATTTGATATTTGAACAACCCATGGTCAACATGGAAACAATCACCCATGATTTTTGGAGAGACAATATTAAATGCTTCAAGTTGCATACTACAATGTGCCAAACAAATGAAACATTCATTGCAATTCTGAATAGAATGCGCACCAACAACCAAACACATGATGACTTGACCCATATCAATTTGAGATGCTTATGACCTGCACCAACAGACCCAACATTCCCTTACTTGTTCTACATAAATAAGTATGTTGCAAACCATAATAGCCACATGCTCTCCCTAATGCCTGGCGATGATATCATCATCAATTCCATTGACCTGGAAGAAGACAACCATGGAAATGTGCCACAGCATGAACATTCAATCATTTTACCTTTGCAACTTGTCCTCAAATTAGAAATGTTGGTTGAAATATATTCCTGCAACTATGATTCACAGGATGGCTTGGTGAATGGTGTAGATGGAATACTGAAAGGATATACCAAGACAGAAAAAGTGGATTTCCTTTGGATTGAGTTCCATGAACCACATATAGGCAAGCGACAAGCAAGCAAGTTGTCTTATCTATATAATTCAAATATTGGAAGCGAATGGACACCTATTTTGTGAATATCGAAGCCAGTATCAACATCAGCAAAGGCAGTTCAACTGAAGATTCGAAAATAGTTTTCGATTAAACTTGGATGTGCACGTATAGTCCATAGATCACAAGGACTAACACTTGATGAAGTTTCTTTCCAGCCTGTTGGAATTCGGATACATGAACTTGTCTACACAACACTGTCCCATGTTAGAAGCATAGAGTCCTTGTATTTATTAAGTCCTCTCACAAAAGATAAATTCAAAGTGAAAAAGAAAGTTGATATTGAAATGGAACGACTGAGGACCACCGCAAAATGACAATTGCATTATGATTACCAATCCATACAAACAAATTCATCTGTATCAATTCTCTCGCTTAACACACGCAACTTAAATTCACACATGGATGATATACTGAATGACTATGATATAATGCAATCTGATATTCTGTGCTTGCAAGAAACACACATGGCATTATGCATGCAGAACAAATAATTCCCAAATCACAATTGCATATCAAGTTACATTACACATGGGGTCATGATACTGGTGAAAAAACATCTACTAATTTTGGACCATATACATATCGAAGAAAACAATATTGAGTTGGTGCTTGCAAATTTTTTTTCTCATGAAACAAAAGTTGCAATATTGAATCTGTATGTTGCTCCCCATGCAGCATTCTCCAACATAGTACATGTTATTTCCAATGCATTGACCCATTTCCATCTGAACGGACCTATTGTAATTGTAGGAGACTTCAATATCGATATGCTACAAAATACTGGCAGAACAAAAGAATTGGAAAACTGCATGGGCAAATATAGTCTCCACTTTCTTATGAACAACACAGTCCATCTGCAAAATTCACTAATTGACCATGTCTGGTCCAATGTGCCCATTCCTCAATATAGTATGTTTGTCTTAGACATGTTATCGCACGGTTTGTAGGAAAGGTCTAAGGAGCTTGAGTCAAGGCTTGAAACCGGCGTAACAGGAGCTTCCCCACCCACTGTCACCTCGATGGGGAGCTCTTTCTATTTAGGATGGCTGGTCCAAGGGAGACGTCCCTATGTAATCTGGGCTTTAGAGGGGCTAAAGGATAATGGATCAAGATAAGAGGTCCCCTTTCACAGATTACTGCCAAGTATGAGATAGTCAAGAGAAAGGTCTTCCACTGAATGGCACCTGTTTGCGAGACAAGACAAATAACTAGAATATGTGTTGCAGTGGTTAGTACTTCAAGATATTTATGACTATCTTTATCATATATATGAGAAAATGATTAAGTGCTATTATTGACGAAGTCAATGATGGCTAAACAGAGACAAATGGTTTATATCACTTCTTCAACAAAGCATAAGAAATAATGAGCATTCAATGTTTACAATTAAACCTTGTATTATATGTCAATGCATTAAATATCTCAAAATAGCTCACATATATAAGGTAGATGCGTCACTATATTGTTGCTGCTATAGGTATGACGTCAGCATTAGTATTTAGGTCAAAAGAAAGACAAAGAGCTCAACGTTTTATCAAATCAGCTTACAGATGCAATCAATAACTCAATGTCTATCAAGATAGATGATAAATGTCACAAC
>ML817296.1:0-12309 GCA_009831015.1 Picea engelmannii
CTTAAAAGTATTTCCATTAGGGGTAGGGATGGTAGCATAAGATAAATCCATTTGTAAATTTCCACCCAAATCTGCAACTGCCTTTCTATTTAACAACATTCTCCAAGCATCCAAAACATCAATCACTACAATATCCATTTCAAACATGATGTCTGGAAAAACTGCTAAGTGTACTTGTAAACCTTTAATCAATCCATGCACTTCAATCATGTTACTATCCATGGCACAAATGTTATGGTAAGGTATAGATATCCTTAAGTTTAATTGCACCATTACCTTCTTAGTCATAACATTTGAACTTGCCCCTGAATCTAGCATGCAATTGTGTAATACTTTGTCATTCACAAGCAAAGAGAGGTAGAAAGGCTGATTCTTCTCATTCCCCTATCCCAATTCTATAAAATAACGGGTGCGTCTTGGTATGCCACTGTTGGTTGCCTATCAACAAAACTCTGAGGAGGATCTTCTATGGCTTTAAGAAATTTCTCCCTTTGAGAAGGGATCCTCATAAGTTCTGACATTGGAACTAACATCTTAGCATCACTTATCCAACCACCCAAGTCAATATTCAAATCTGAGTTAATATGCACATTTGACTTAGGAGGAATTGAAGATACCTTGGGAACACTAGGTTGTCCTTTATCTTGACCTTTATTTCCATTCCTTTGGTATGTAATGCCTCTATACTTAGCCATTTCTGCAACTTGTTGGGGTGTGGGCTTAGGCCCAAATTTCTCTGTTGCCTTATCAACAACATTATTCATGTAGCTTGCACTATTCTCATGTTCAACGAACTCCATCCAATCACACATGCCAACATTGTATTTCCTACCACACATGTTAACTTGTTCATGATTTCCATAATCATCATCATAGCAACCTTCAAGAAAAACTGGGCAAGTTACTTCTTCATGAAATTCACCACAAGGCCTACAGTAAGATATGGAGTGATGCTCTACCAAGTTGGTGGACTCAAAAGGGTTAGGTGGCCTTTGATCATGTGGAGGATGTCTCTTTGGCCACTTATCATTTGGCTTAGGATGTTGTCTATTATTTTGAGACCTCTCCGTAGTAATCAATCTATTTTGCAAGGCATTGATTTGATTGGCATGGTTTATTTCCATTTGCTTAATTAGTTGGGTCAACTCCTTAATTCCATCACTTGATGACTCTTGACCCTCAACCTTCTTCTTTATTTCATCATTAACCTTTGAAGAAGAACATCTTGTGAAACCAGGAATATTAGACTTCCTAGCATCTTTGCATATTTTAATCAATTTTGATAGCTAAAGCTTGTGCTGCTTTCAAAGTTTGAGGATCCTTATCCCTTAAGGCATACCTCATTTCCCCTTGAAATGCCTTCATATAATATATCAAGACTGCAGTATCTGAAGGTAGAATATCAGCATGAAGACTCTTCACCAAACTATTAAACTTAGTGTTGAATTCTTCCACAGTTTCATTTTCTTTTTTATGACTAGAAGTGAGAGCAGCTAACTAAAATCTATGTTCCTTTTGATCACCCCATCTCTTCCTAAATTCTTCCAATATTGAATCAAGGGTGCTAAACTTTGCTGGATCAAAATCAGTAAACCATTCAACATCATCTCCTTCTAGTGATTATACAAACAAGGTCATTTTCACATCTTCTTCGTGTCCCCAACAATATCTCTCAACACACATTTTGAAATTCAAGATGTCAGACTTGGCACTAATGGCATTGTTTCCCTGAAAGGTAGGTAACTTATCAATAGCCTTCTCAAGAACTTGGTGAGGGGCACCTTGGATTGCTGCAAAATTCAAAACCCTCAAAAACACACTCATGGGTGCGTTAGGATTATTAGCAGGATTATTAACAGTCTGTTGATTATTAGTTTGGAACAAGAATTGCATATCAGTGAGTGCTTCTTCTCCAAGACTTTCAAGTAGCCTCCTAGGGGCAAGGCGATTTGGCCTCCTCCTATAAACCTTTTCAGGTTCAGGAAAAGAATAAATCACTCATTGTGCAATGCTCCTAGTAATATACCTGACAGATTTGTTCAATGGAGTCTCCACTTGTAAAGGAATCACACGAAATCAACCAAGCATAAATGACTTATCCCCGGCAACGGCACCAAATATGTTGTCGTCCTTATACACACTTGCAGACATGAGCTAAGTCCTACTCACTTAGTGTGTCCTTGGAGGCACATTACCTAGGTTCAAAGTCCACACTGTCACTTTGACTTGAACCTCTTTTGTCTAGGCTTACTCCTAGGGAAGCCAAAGGGGGGTAGACCCTAGTTTCTAGATGAGATTTAGAGTTTAAGTTCTAGGAGTTGGTTTCAATTAGTTAAAGGTTGGGGGGGAATCTAGCCTATGATGCAAAGGAAGCAATGCAAGTGCAACCACTAATATGTCAAGCAAACCGTTTCCTAGGACAACCAAGACTAGTGCCTAAGATTGGGCAAGGGGTCAACTAAGTTTAAGGGAGGTTGATTACACGAAGTTACAAGATTGCAAAGATTACAACAAGATTAGATACAACTAGATACAAAGATACAATAAAGAATGTCTAAGGATTACAACAAAGATACAAGGATACAAGATATACAAATACTAACTAACAAGTTGCTTGTATGTGTAGGAATTAAAGATAATCAAGATGAGACAACCATCAACACAACAAACCTAGCATGCTCACAATAGAGTGTCTCCTTTAGAGGGATGCACTACTCTATTGGACTGCTCTCAATGGAAAAAACAATCACACAAGACCCAACAAGATAGTGCTTCCAAAAGGATGCGCAACTTCTTGAGGGATCACACCATAAGAACACCAGTCAAATGAAATATGCGTGAAAGGAAAGGTGTTCCAAAACACAAAGATGACCACTTAGATAATTAGCCCACAACTAAGCTAAAGATAACTTGCATGTAAATGTTAATATGAAATAAATGTGCTTGCGAGTGAAAATGTAGATCACCAATGATAAGCTAAATATACTGTCCAACATTGTGGATTAGGATTGATTAAAAGATTTATTAAATGAAGTATCAATCGTAGCTAAGTGTTAACCCAATACTTCCCGCTTTTACCAAGTAACTGTTGGGTGCTCAAGAAGTATGGCAACGAGGCCTACCCTAGCTCCACAGGTCAGCCCAAGAAAAAGAGTACTCCCGGAAAAAATGCTCCGCGCCACGAGACCATCCCCGGCCTATCACCTTTCTATTGCTTCCTCTAGTCCCCGTTTTAAATGGCCAAGATAGTCGGTAAAGGTGTCCTAGTAAGTCTAGGTGGTTATTAGACCTATGGACTAAGTGTTTTTAAGTGTTTGAGTGTATTACTGTGAGTTTTACTTGCCCGAAAGTGTACCAAGAGGGCCAAAACCGAAAGTTTAAAGCAACATAAAATGAAGTTCTAGATTATTGAGTTATTGCATGTAAATCACACGTAGAACTTGAAATGAATGCTGAAATGAAAAGATAGCTTTACACTATTAAGATACCCATGTTTGCTTGCAAATGTTAAAGATAAATGTTTTAGAAAAGAGAGCATGCAAGTAATGAAAGATTAAAGCACAGAATCAAATCCTATGCCTCTACAGGCCTAAACTAGCAATTAGTTATGTGGAGATCTAATCTAAATAATTTTAACCATAATCATATTAGACATCCACAACTAAGCTAGGGGGTTAGAAAATAAAAAGAAAAGCAACAAAGATCTAAACTAAAACTGAAAATTAAAGCAGAAATCAAAACAAGAAGGCAAGCTACTTGGGGACCCCCTTTGGGCTTGCTTACAATGCTTAGAAAAATGAAGAGAAGAAGGAGTTTTGTTACCACTTTGAAAGGGGATTTTTGGAAGTGTGTTGTCACTGAAAACGGGTAGCATGCACCCTTGACTGGCTATTAAAAAAAACCTATCTAGACTCGACAGAATTCCGCGAAACTTTTTGCGCTGTCTTACATGGTCATTTACATCATTCCTAGACACTAGCCACCAAAGGATGAATCCATTAGGATGCCTTTCACCACTTTGGAGGATTTATTAATAGTGGGAGTGAAAAACTCAAGGGAAATTAATAAGGCTGGTTAGGCCAAATTAATAACCTGAGGATAAAAAACACTCAGTTAAAGGAACTCTTCTAATGAAGAAATCCTAAGGTAACTAACCTAACTATGATCCATGCAGACCTATTACATTATTATTCCACGTAGGGGAGCGGAAATTCCATTTACAAAAATGTGTTCTGGAGGTAAAAATTGCCCTGTAGAACCAAATAGTCTCTGACTTGGTGGCATCTGATGATGCATATCTTCATGGTACATGGAGTTGACCCCCTAGTTGAATAGGTGGTCAACAGGCTCTACCATGTTTAGTTGCCAGTGCTCTCGTGGTGTGTTACCATCATTCCCTAGCTTCCCTTTGTCGACAATGGTGGCCAAGACTAAGAGTGACTTAGGGCTCGCTCAAAACCTGTAATGAAAACTGCACAAGGAACCAACGCACACGATTTTGGGGTAATAGGAACATATGAGTGTGATTTGGGTGCCAACGCAGTTTATTCAAATTTTAAAATATGTTTAAGTCATGAAAATTCAATACAACATAGTTTGTCTATTGATTGCAAGAATGCTACCATTCTTGCAATCAACAATTTTACACTTGTAGGCTTAGGTTAACCCTCTTGTGATCCATTAGTGATATAAACCATGGTGATAGGACTTATCCAAACTCAAATAAAGACTCGACTTAATCTTATAAAAAGAAAACAACTAACATTAAGCAAAGAAGGGATGACATAAAACAGAATGACCTAACACACAGTGAAGAAGAAAAACTAACTAAGAGTTAGATTGACAGATGAATGGGCTGGTTTACAGTTTGATGAGAAGAAGGAAGAGGTGTAGGCCTAGGGTCTAATAGGATCTATGTTGGTTTGCTAGGAGTTGAGGAATGTTGGAGTTGTGACAGTCTCTAGATAGAGTCACTTGGAGATTTGCAGGAAGCTATGGAGGAACGAAAGATGTGAAAATATGTTTCTTTTGTAGCTAGGAGCAACAATCTGTGGGTTACATGCACGAAATGGGGATTTTGAAAAAAGAATCGCAAAAGTGGAACCATTTCATTCGTTTTCTTATGGAACTAGATAAAAAACTAGTGGAATGATCTAAAAACCAAAAAGACTAATAGTTGTGACTAAGAATGATCTAAAAAATAGGTTACTTATGTGTCCCTTGATAGCTTGAAGGAGAATCCTACACAGAAATTCCTTAGGAGGATGAAATTGTGGATACCTTGGAAAGTTGTGATCTTAATGCAATAATATCAATTGACACAAGCACAAACAATGATGCAAGAGGTACTCTTCATTGTATTATCTATTTATAGGGATACAAACTTGGTGGAGAGTGATCATCATTGAGCAAGTCTTCAAGGGTTACAATTAAATATACATATTTAGGTGAGTCATCAAGTGTGACCAACCCCCTATGAATAGATGGGAAAAAAATGAAGTGAAAATTCTAAATTACAACTATAATACATAATCTAACTAGGTCCACTAGGAACATGGTGACTAACTCTCATTAACATGTGTTGGAATGAATAACTATATAGTATGTGTGTAATAGAAAAGCAGCCACCTAAGCAAACAAGGGAATTTGCTTCATATATTTGTTGCATGCTAAAATAGAAACTACAATATTAGACATTTTCTATGCCAAATTTCTTACGAACTAGATTTCTAACCAGTTATAGTTTGACTTGTTGATATGGTTTTAGGAGAATGATGAAATAAGGCCTATGATAAGTGCTTTGGTTGTGGGGAACCTTGTGATAGTGAAATCCTTGAGCAATTCTTTCTACTATAGGTGGATCATTCAGTGCTCCTGTTCAATTGTAATGTTCCCAAGCCATTATGCCAGGAACATCACGGTTTTGGGTGTCTTTTAAAACTTTTCTAGTGGTGGAATTTCGTCAAACACTTTGTTGATCTACTTGTTTACATGTGTTTACTTGCAGGATGGCCTCTTGATTTCGGCCTTAGGGTTTCACTGATGTTTATATGTGTTTTGCAGCAATAAACAAGAAGATACAATCATGGAACATACCTCAACCATATGAAATATGATAGACAAGACAAAACATCTCAAATCTGCTTTTATTCATGGAATAGAGAAACCTGCTACAATGTGAGGCCGATCTAGAATGCTCAACGGATGGCTAAGAAGATAAACAATATAATATAATAGGAGCTGCTACAAAATGCTCCGATGGAAGATGCCACAAGCCTCCAAGGGTTGGATAAGAGATGAAGACCAATGCCAAGGTAGATCTGGGCCGTATGAAGTGTCAAACCCCCACTAGAAGATGCCACGTCCTGCTGGGTTGCTGAAGCTCCTCAACAATTCGGCCCTCCTACCAAATGTGTCCAATCACCTCAAGAAAGATGCCAAACAATAGATCGGGTGATGGAAAGAACAACCCAGGTGCCTGAATCTCCAAGATCTCTCTCAAACCCTATGGATCTGAACCCCCTCCAAGATATGGTGCACCCCCCTGGATGCCTGAAACCCTAGATAAATCGGCCTCACTCCTAGATGCCTCCAAATGCTCCACAAAACTGCTAGAATGATAGATCAAGGCTTGGTTACCTCCCTGGTGAAGTCCCAAGCGAAATGGTGAAGATATGAGCTAGCAAATGACTGAAACCACTTTCTGAAGTTTGCTCCTCTCCTCCAATTCGTCCCATGCATCTAATACATCAAATGGCACCTGAAACTCCTCTTGAATGGACTAGATCTAATGTCCAAGGCCCTGCAATGAAAACCCAGGTGATAGAATCTCCAAAAGCCCTGCCAATCACCTGCAATGAATCTCTCTCCAAGAATGGTGCGCCCTCCATGCTGGAAACCCCCAATGGTGCGCCCTCCTTCTCTTCCTGTGCCTGTGGCTGGTGTAGAACCCTCCTGCACTGATGTAGAACCGAGCTAGAATGGCGTGGGAGAGTATTGCATCTCCGAGACCAAGCTTAGGACAAGCTAGGTGGAATCTTTCACCACCGAATCGTCCTCTAGGGTTTGTTAAGTCAAAACCCTAAAAACCCCCAATGCTGCGCTCACTAGCTAAAAGCCAGATATCAAAAGATGATCATACATGAATGAATGAGTAGAGGCCCTTGCCTTTCCTTTATACTTTTTGCTCACCTTGCCCCTCCAAAGTGACTTTCATTTTATTAATAATTAATTAATTAATTAAATCACTTTCATTAATTAATTAACCTTTTTACCTCTAAGAAACAACTTATCTATCCTTGTGGCTTCCATGTCCACTGAAAGTCACTTCTCACTATCCCATCCTGTAGTGTTGCTCCTCCCGATTCCAATGAGCTATTACACTGAGAGGTTCCTCCAAATAATGTGCCCAAAATGACCTCTTCAGTGAATTTAATTAACTAATAGCCCAAAATAGTCAAAATCATGGAATTTGTCGGAATGCAATGGAACCAAAGCCAACCTGTGCGGAATGGCTCATAATGATGAAATATGATGAGCAATGCAAGCTGGACCCCATAATGCCTCTCAATAACCCCTGTACTCACTACGACATCCATCTGGCTACTCTGGTCATCATAAACCTCTGCACTGTGATGATGTCCCAAAGTGGGGACATTACAGTCCTCCCTGCTAGAAAATTGCTTATCCTCGAGCAATAACCAAATCCCCTCAAATAAAATGCCAGTATCCCATGTCCACCTGTGGTATACACAGTAGAACCCATCCCAAGATGAACACTCATATACACTTTGCCCCTTGGGTCCCATATCAAGTCATGAACTGCTGGCCCCTGGGAAGCATAACCTTGAAATATACCAACTCGGGGAGTCTCCTGCATATGACACATGGCCTCATCTCGGAATGAATCCATCCTCCAAGTCTCTACCAAGATCTATACGGCCTCCATCAACTGCACATGTTGATGCCAGAATGAGGTGTTACAAGACCTCCGTGAGACACCTACAAGCGATGCGCTCCTCTCATCACTGAAGCTTAAGGGAAAGTTAGAACATCTTCCCCCTGCAAAGCTCCACTCGCCTCTGTGAGTTAGTGAAATGCCCAACCCTGCAATCCCTGGGTCCCATGCTAACCCCGTCGAAGATCACCATGCTGGCCCTATACTACTCTGACCATGACTGTCTGCTCCCTGCATACATCCTGAATCCTCCTCTCCTGGGTCCTCCAACTGAAATACCTGTGACCATTGGACCCACTGTCCATAAACTGTATCAGTAAAGACACCTCTGTAGAAGAAGTACCTGTCCAAATATCTCCATGCCCTATCATGATGTTCAAGAGGGAGAAAAGGTCTCGCCCCATAAGACAAGTACCTGCAGGCCCACTCCAAACCAACCCAAGGTGGAGTGTGTGGCTCTCTGGCGCAACCTGGGTCAACATGAACATCCTGCTAACAAAACGGACTCTCGGATCCCCATGGCAAACTTGGAAGTTTATCACTTCTAGTCTCCGTTGGCTGCTCCTGTGTCAGACTGATCACTGTCGGAAGTCCCCCATGCTCATCCTCATGAGAATCTATATCTGTGTCGGCCTCTGAGTTGTTTTCTATCATCTGGCCTATGATGTTCGTCATCACACACAAGGCCTCCATTGTCTGCCCATCACGGCCCACCTCTGTCTTGTTGTATGTCGTACATGTCAGGTGGTTTCGGCCTAACCACTCTCCATGTCTCATCTCCCGTGCAACTGCTGATACTGCGAAGGTGATCTCTCATAACTATGTGTTGCTACAAAGGAGGGGCATCTACATGCTCCCCAAAGTGTGTCTCCTCCCTGCACACCAATACACCCCTCTGGATCTCACTGTAAACCTCTGCATGTCTCTGTGAGTCATCAATCACCACTGTATGCTCCTACATACTCAGGTAGTCCCCTGTATACCCCTACAACATCATGGATCCTCGGTGTACTACTAGATCAACCTCTACATGAAGGTCAATCCCTCTCGGGACACAAATGGAAGTATCATCAAAACTGCCCCTAGCTCTGGAGCCCCCATGTGTAGGTGAGTGCCTAACTGTCTCAAAGATCCTCTCATGCGCCCCCCAACCGTAACTCTCCATACTCATCAGTGATCCTGTGCACACCTCAGGCTCCTCCATCAACTGGTGCTCCTTTGCCAGACCACTAACATCCTCCAGTGATGTGATTGAATGATGTATCTGGGTGTCCACCAAGATAGGTGAAGTGGATCTCTGACGAATCTCCTCAAGGAGCTCCTCTGATCTGGACTCTGATTCTTGAAGGGTTTTCTGTGTGCCTCTCAAGAATCCTCGAGTGCTCTCCAACTCCTAAGTGAGTCGGTCCATCTCCAACTCCTGCTCCCTCAAGGCTTGGTGATACGTCTCACCAATCCTTAGTAGGTAATCCCTGTCTGTCAACAACTGCTGGAAGTCGAACCTCATCACAAACATTCTCTCTAAGAGAGTATGAAAGTCGTCTATGGAAAATGCCTCATATGAACTATCATGTGCCATTGATGCCCTCTAGCAACAATCGGCCATCAATGCATGCATGTCATCAATGCGCCTGGTGGTTGCCATGGTCATATCCTCAATGAATCTCAACTGTCCTGTCAAGTAGTGTGACTCCTGTTCATAGTCATGCTGAGGTGCCACCTCACGTATCTCACTACTAGTGTCAGTCCGGCTAGTGTCAACTCTGGAATCCTCTGGAATCCTAAAAACACTCTCTGCAAAAGATGGAACATTGAACTGATCCCTGTCTACGGTGCTACTGGGTCTGCCCATACGTGACTACACATCATCCTCGACTACTAGCTCCCTCTGGATCATACTGTGTCCGGTGTGAGTAGTTGTATCCTCCTGCTACTATCATYTGCGCCTGGATCCCATATAGATGTGTCCAAACACGTGCTATGGTCATCYTGACTGGTAAAGAGTGCATCCTCATCCATGCTGTAATGTCCCGTTTTTCCTAGGCAGTCGGGATACCATGATGGTTTATACAGTTTCCCGTAAACCATTAGACGGATGAGTTAGGGAAATGATATTGGTAAAGTCACTTTCAAATTATAAAGTGAAAACTTAGGAAAAGTGAGTTTATTAATATTAAACCCCTCTTTGAGGGTATTTCTCTCCAATTATTAATTAAATGAATATTTTAATGGAGAAAAAGAAAAGTGAAGGAATAAAAGGACAAGCGAGGGTTGGAAAGGGGATTATCGAATATTCATTTAAAAAAATTGAGTTTGGAGAAGAGCTCGGTGAGAAAATGAGGGTTTCAGCTGGAAACCCATTTCGGCACTCGGATTCGGCAGTGAAACCATCTGTCCTAGCCGGGAGATTGGAGAAGCCATTCAGGCTTTTCATTTGCAGGTAGTTGGCATTGTGATCCCAGGAGATTTATCTGAGAAGGGTTTCATTTTCAGTTTTGGAGAAGACAAGGCGTTTTCCTTGGCACGTGGGAGGTATTGGGCGTTTTTTCCTTGAGCCAAACGCATCTTCTACTTCTCAGCTGTGTGTGATCTACTGGAGTCGAGTTTTCCTAGTATTCAAGTCGTGGGTCCTTTGTTTGGGCGTGATAATCATTGGGGGTCCCTGCTGGTCGACTTTCCTTGGTGCTGCGTGTTTCTTTTTGGCTGGCCGAGCCTCCATTCCAGAGCTGCGTGCTCCTCTTTGAAGCTGCGTGGGATGACATGGAGGGACTGTTGCTGGTCGATTACTCTTGGAGGGTGTTCCCTTGTGTGGTGAGAGGCATTGCCAACGAGCAAGGGCAGCTAAACCATTTCCCTCAAGCAGCAGCAAACTAATTGTTGGGCCGTCCCCTTCAGCAGCACGTATGGACAGAATTGGGACATTTTCTCTTGGCAGTTTGTGACTGGAGGTTCCAAGCTTTGTATAGTAGTCTTATTCCTCATCTTTGAGAGGTATTTCTTCTTCAATTAATTGTCATTGGCTCAGCCTCTTTAATTCAATAAAAATCAGTCAAGAATTGGTTATTTGCTCATCAAAATGTGAATGTCTTTCCTTATTATTTTATGGGTTTTCCTTAAATGCCAAACAACATGTTATGCATCTTATTGGGGAGGTATAAGGGGTTAGAAAACCAATAAAACAGCCAGAAAAACCAAGAAAACTACTACAAACCATCCAAAATTCATCTACAGCCACCAATTACAGAAGTCTACAAAGTGTTTGACGAAAGTCCAACACCAAACAAAAGGGTTTTTTCCTTCTTTTACAACTTAGAATATTTCACATGCAGGCTGATCCTGGGAGTAAGTGCTCCATAAACCTACCAGTCTCCATAATCTGCTCAACTAATGGAATCTCCAAAATCTGTGACTCCATCTCCTCATGTTGATCTGTATGTGTAAGGTCAATTGTCCGTACGTCCTAGACCTACTCCTGTATCTATGGATCTACATGTCCATGGTGTGCATCCCTCACACAAGGCTCCTCAATCATATCTGACATGCCACTAACCTCCTCATGTGACATGGCTATCAGGGGTGTCTGGAAGGATGACATATGTGTCACGGGCCACGACCATCATAGGAAGCTCATCATCTCTAGGTGCTAACACGTGTGAATCCTCACTAGTGTCACCACTCTGCTGAGGTGTAAGGTCATCAATGGTAGGTGATATGTCTGCTGAGACACTAGTGCTATCATCCTATCCATCCGACTGGCTATCCACTATATAGGGGTCACTATCCTCCTCAAGCATGCTAGAATCATCATCCTCCGTGCAAGAGTCACTAACACTCGTCCCTGTGCCAGAGTCACTCTCATCATCGGACTGCTCTAGATAAGCCTCAATCGATCCATCCTCACATGCCTCATCATCACTGTCATAGTGCACCTCAAAAATATGCTTCTTACCCTTACCCCTACACCTATGATCTGGTTCCCAAGGCACCTTGCAACTGTAGCAAAGCTGCATGCTCCTACTGGGTGTGGGGTTTCTAAAGGGTGTGGGGGTCCTCCGAAAGGCCTCTCTGACCATTCCAATTTCCTCCCTTACCTTGACCCAACTTGCAATCTTCTTTTTGTTCCAACTAGGGTTTTTATAGGATAGGAACCATTGGAATGTTAAAAGACCCCTGAAATTATTGATGGTTTCATATTCCTTAACACACTCTTCAATCCTGTTAACAATATCCATATTCATTGTAACTCTGCTAATCCCCACTGGCTGGCAGGAATCTAAGCTCTGATACCACTGTAATGTTCCCAAGCCATTATGCCAGGAACATCACGGTTTTGGGTGTCTTTTAAAACTTTT
>ML817296.1:16677-32139 GCA_009831015.1 Picea engelmannii
CAACGGAACCAAAGACAACCTGTGCGGAATGGCTCATAATGATGAAATATGATGAGCAATGCAAGCTGGACCCCATAATGCCTCTCAATAACCCCTGTACTTGCTACGACATCCATCTGGCTACTCTGGTCATCATAAACCTCTGCACTGTGATGATGTCCCAAAGTGGGGACATTACATCAATTTTTAAGACTATGCCAATTAAATGGGCTTGCAAATATACTTTCCCAGTATATTAACCCCTATTTTTATTTGGATGTTTGATTTTGTGAGATTAAGGGTTCAAATACTCACCCATTTTGATTTTGTGAGATTAAGGGTTCCAATACTCACCCATTTGTCCTGTATTGGTCCATGCCTAAGTATGGCTTGGGGATATGCAATGAAGTGCAAGAAATCTGATCCTAAGACGTCAACCCAGGTTTTTACTCCCTGCTGATCTTACTATTTTGGTGGTCATTTCCATTTACTTTAAATCTGAGATGTGTGTTTGTGAGATTGGATTTAATAAACCTGTTGTATATTCTGTACGAACTAAGATTGGGTTTAACAATATTGTTATGCTGTCTATGAAAATAAACTATAGTGAGATTCTCTCTATAAGAAAGCTTATTATAGATGTGTGAGAAACAATATCCTACGAAAATGATAGCTTCTAATAATAGACGTACATGGTACACACAATTCATATGGTAGACATGATTTTTTGCTGTATAGTTTAGTAAAGCCCCATTCTTATTAAATAATTTGTGATATATATGATGTATAGCAATTTTATTATGTAGAAATCTCTTGCAGGATGTGTTTGGATTTTGTATTTTCTTGACTGTCGTTATCAATATTTTGTGGCCTCAAATAAATTACTATTTGGCTACCGATCTACCAGCTATAGACTTAATTTGTCTTTACACTAGCTTCATCATTTGTCTGAATGTTCCACACTCCATAGAAACCTCAAGACAGAGTTTAAAGAAGTTTCACTAGTTTGTTTTAAACGGGATTAGTGGGCATTATCAATCGGTATGTTTTCTAATTTCCATTGCTTTTCATTGTTTTCATTTGACCAGGGCTCAAATTACTTTGAGATTGATTTGGATGTGCATCGTTTCAGTTACATTTCCAGAAAGGGGCTAGAAACGTTTTGGGATCGATTGAAATCCTGCATCTTGGACTTTGGTCTGACAATACAGGTATCCTCATAATTGTTTAATTTTTTGACACCTTAAGATCCATCCCTCCTGATGCTAGAACTGCAAAAATGGATTTATAGGGAAAGAAAGGCATATAAGCAATCCTGGGATTTAGATTGTAAGACCAGCAATCGGTGAAGGATTCTCAACCATCTGTCCCATAACAGATCCTTAACATGCTTACTTCTGTACTTTTCTGCTGCTAAAATCAGCCCTTTTTATTGCTATTCTTAAAACTAGTGTTACTTATGCTTGTACATGAGTTGAACATGTAAGTTTTTACAGATTTTAATTTTTCTTTCAATTTGTACTTCTTACTGATAGACTCTAAGAAATGTACTCATTAGTAGGAACATAAATAGTTTTCTATGTATTTGTTACATTCTTACAAGCTATTAGCTAATCCTTAATATTGATGCAGGGAAACAAACCAGAAGAATTGCCGGAGCAAGTTCTCTGCTGTCTGAGATTGAATATGATTGATTTTATGAGCTACAGACAATTAGTAACTAGTACCATACCTAATCATGAGTATGATGAAAGCAGTAATGAAACGTTTCTAAGATGTTTCCAAGTATCATCGTAAATGGAATGGGCCTATTAATATGAGGGCATCAGTGGAAACAAATTATATTTGCCAGTCAAGTCCCTTCTTGATGTACATTGTCTGTGGTGATAATTACAGTGCAGGCTACAGAGTTATGCACATCTGTGTTCTTCTATATTTTAGAGCCTTCTCTTTTGCTTATAAGTTTTGAATGTCATATTCATAAATTAAAAACTTCCACCATGTTGGGACTCTAAAGGCTACATTATAACTGATATATCAGTTCTTTATTGTCATTCCAGATTTCAATTCAACCACCATGTTGGGACTCTAAAGGCTACATTTATAACTGATATATTAGTTCTTTATTGTCACTACAGATTTCAATTCAAAGATTATTTCTAGCCTGTTCTCTAAACCTTATGGAGAAACCATTATTTACTGGCTCTATAGCCAGCCGTCACTGCTGGAGTGGTTCAGAAATTAAACAACTGTCATGCCAGGCAATCTTTGATACTTTTTCATGAATTTAGCTTAGCATAGAAATACTCTAGGTAGAAACACTATAAAATAATAAAATCGTATAATGCTAGCTTTGTAAAGAGATGGTGAGTTGATGCCGCTACCAATGCAGACCACTTAATCATTCACTAGATGACTTAATTAAGCCCTGTTCAAACTTCAATCTGAGGGGTTTATTGGGAACAGTCTGGTTAAGCTTTTGCTTGTCTCTGTTCTTTAATCAATCCTTGCAATCGCCGTCACTGTTATCATCAAACCAAATGACAGGTTACTTTTGTAGTATATAGTACACATAGCCATCGGCAAAAGGAATACACTTTTTTGTGCTTCATTTGATATCGTCAACTTTGAAGTGTGAACATTTGTTGCTTTACAAGTTACATAGACCATGGACCTTGGGGCAGGACCATAGAACAAGTTTCTTCATAGACGTGGGAAAGGATCTGTTCGTGTGTCGTGAGTTCATTCTTAGAAAATTTGTAAAGCTGGGTGGTTCTTACATACATTATATTTTTGAAACTTTTGCATTTATACCAGTTTTTGCACCTTCAAGATCTAGGATACAGTATGAGTTTAGAAAAGGGAGTATACTTTGTGTAACTCAAACAGGGTTTGTCTTTAACCTCTAATTCTCCTATATCATCCTGCGATTTTTAGTAATAAGAGTGAAATATGGGGAAATTGGCACTGCAATAAATCAGATAAGTTGTATATATAGTCATAGCTAGGGAGAAAGAAAGAGTATTATATTGAAGAGTTTAACCCCACTTACAATCATCATCAAAAAGCGTACATAGGGGCCAATATATCTTGGAGAGCCAAAATGTTTATTGCCCAATTAAGAACCAATTCCCATCAACTCCGTTGTGAAATAGGGCGTTGAAAAAGACCAAAGGAAGCTTGGGAAGAAAGGGTGTGTATGTTTTGCACCTCTGGAAAAGTGGAAACAAAAAAACATTTCATTTTAGAATGTGAAACTTTCAAAGACAGCAGGGACAACTATGTAAGTATCTTGACAGCTAGCTCTTGGAATAATTTATTCAGCGAGGGGACAATGGAGAAATTGGGAGAGCTCATCATCAAGCTAAACAGGAAAAGGGCTGAAATGCAGAAATCAGTGTATGAGGCGGTCTGTCCGATAGGCTATTGTTAGCCTCATGGACGTTAAAATAATTTCTTCTTCTTCTAGTAAGAAAGGGTACTGCTCCCGGGAGTTGGGGAGCCTGTATCCAATGTATCCCCACTCCCAAGAGCTTTGGAACTTGTCAGAAATGCCCTCCTTTTGTTGGGATTTTCTTTAAGAGTTTGGAAACTTTTCACTAATTTTTTGGGAGATTGATTTGGGAATGCCCTTTTTCTCGAGAGATTCTAGAAACCCCTTGTCTATCTAGAAGCTTCCAGAAGCTCCTCAACTCGCAAGGAGCTTCGACAAAGCACATGATCATGTGAGGTCCAAAATACTAAGAAAAAATTGCCAAAAATCAATTGAAGCATCGTTGTTTATCATGCCAAAAAGCAACCAAAAATCAATTGAAGTATCGTTGTTTATCATGCCAAAAAGCAACCAAAAAAATCAATTGAATGTATCATTCATGCTATTTTTATAATTTTGAAGTTTTATGAATTAAGAAGGTTCACTCTCTTAGCTATTTAGTCTCAAAATGTAAGTTGTCAATGTGCTTAAGTGAATAAACATAGATCTTTCTACACCAATACTAAGATATTGAACAACTCTAATTCGTAGTTTAATTCATAGTTAGATAACATTATTCCTATTGATTAATATTGAAATTAGGATAATAAACAAATTCAAACTCAAAATATCAAAGAATTTGAAAGTTTGATGTTAGTTGAAACAAACTAGTTCAATCACATGAGACATAAGTAGTGGTTACTATATAAAGAAATGTAAAGGCACCCAAGTACTAACTACTTTTCAAAGAAATAATAGATCTAGAGTTGGAACCATGAACTAAAAAAGATTGAATCTCATGGTTTATTAAACCATCGGTGGTTTGTACATCTATAGATATGCAAATTTCTTTAACAAACTCATGGAGTGAGAAGAAGTAGTAGGTCAAATTTATAAAGCATGCCAATTAGGATCATAAACAATATCAAACTCAAAATATGAAAGAATTTGGAAGTTTGATGTTAGTTGAAACAAACTAGTTCATTCACACAAGACATAAGTGGTGGTTACCATCTAAAAAATTGCAAAGGCACCCAAGTACTAACCACTCTCCGGAGAAATAATAGATCTAGATTTGGAACAAGGAATTAAAAAAATAAAATGAATCGCATAGTTTATTAAACTATTGTTGGTTTTTAAGTCATCAAAACTATAGTGATCTTGGAACGCTTCTCATAATGTTTTTCGAGCATCGCAATAACATTCCAAAAAAAACCAAGTAATCTCTTACCTTTCTTATGGTCTGATAGACCAATCTTGGTCTTAGTGGGATGTTAACCATCATCATCATCATCATCAAATATGCAAATTGCTTTAACAAACTCACACAATGGGAAGAAGTTGTATGTCAAATTTACAGAACATAACATGGCACTACATATTATATATAGTCTTGCATAGTTATTAAAGGGTTGATTTAATGTCAAACAAACCCAATCTATGTATATCTAAGCTTGAACACGTGGTGTGAGAAAATTTACAAGGACTAAACACTTTACCTCTGTTAGAGGTTTAAAAGGCTAAAATAGTTCAAGTTTAAATTAAACAATTATATTGTATTTCAATTTTGATTAAAAAAATTTATTTTCAAAATTTAATATATATTATTTCCACTTCCAACCTATCACTTCCTATAAATTTGGGAAGCTTGTAGCTATACTAGATACTTGTATGCACATACTCAATGTACCCATGTTTATGAAACTTGTTCAACATAATATTATAGTATATTAAATCAATGGTCATGGCCATTTTCATTTGATGCTTAAATTATGTTTTAAATTTGTCAAGCAAATTTGTTATTGATGTGTGTCCAAGGTGAAGGTAGCACATGAAAATTACTCTTACAAGAATGTAAGAAGAGCGATTACCACAATTGTATACACTCTCTATTCTATTTTAGATATTTATAAAAGTACTTAGAACCAAAATTAGTATATGGAGTGAGATTGAATGATTACATTTTGTCTCCCTCAAATAGGGTTTACAAATAGAAGACAACATTCACTTTTACCTACCAATTTTCATCATTTAATGATTCTTTCTTAGAAGTATTTGTCCTCAATTTCTATTATTCCAACGGGGTGCATACCTTCTAACAAAATATGAAATGGCTTTTTTTCTTTATTGAGTTAGGGTTGTTGTATTGATTCATGTTTTTTGCTGAAAATGTAGTGCTCAAATCAATGGTGGAACACTTAGTTAAATAGGAGAGTTTCAAGGAAGAAAATTGTTGGATGCCCCCTTATTACTTCCTGAACTTGCATCTAAGTGGAAAATTCCAATCCACAGACTCAAGCTTCGTGTAACTAATATGAGTTGTATCACTATCACCTCAATACAATTGTCTCTTCACTTTTGGATGGCATTCTAGAGGCCAAGGGGGGTATCATTTAATTATACAATGAATATTAGAGGCTAAGAAAGTAAATAATAAGAAGATTAATAATAAATGTCAAGACTTAAATGATAAAAGAATCAAATCCAATGAAAAATATGGCTTTGAAATAAATAAAGGATTGAATACTTAGTGATGCAATGATAAACCAAGTTGATTTTAGATTTAATGGAAACAAGCATACATCACATAAATCCACTTAGATGTTAAATCAATTAAGAAATGTGTGGATCAAACTCAAATATGGTTTTATGTCACTTAATGAAGTCAATTTCCAAATTTGAACATAGTGGTGAAAACCATTTGCTCAAACTCTTCCAATGACATAAAATTAAGCTCAAAGAGATAGATTACAAATATGATCAATGACATGTAAGAAGAATTTCCAAATTTGTGAAAATATTTAACAGCCCAAGCAAAATGATGAATTCTTGAATGTCAAACTAAATTGATTTAGTTTAAATTGATTAATGTTTATATTGCAAAATTTGATTTATAAATTAAAATGTTAATTTCCAGATTTGCAATGGTAAGTAAAACAGCTCCAAAATAAAGATATATACTTGGAATAAACAATTTAGGGTGACTAACAATTAGGGTTTGAATTATGAACCCTAAAACACTTCCAAATTGCGATTTAAAGCAAGTCTAGAAATGATATCTTATCTATGAAAAGTAACTAAGATTAGATTGGAAATTTGATTTTAAATATGCCAAGATAAATTCCAATTTTACGTAAATAAATAGATTTAGCCTTAAATAAAATATGAATGCTGGCAAATCACAAATTAGAGCTTCCACATATAAGCCTTGAAGACTATTATAAATCATGATTATGAATCAAGTCTAGAATGTAAATGTCTTTATGCAAAATCATCTAGACTTAATGCTATTTTCAAATCTTATTTATATATTGAGAAATTGATTCTAGATTTTGCTTAAATGAATATAATAGCTGAAAACAAGAAGATAAATACTTGAAATGCAAGATTTAGGGAAATTTTCAATTAGGGTTTGATATAAGAAACTTTACAACAATTCTTAATTAAAATAAACCAGTATAAAATATTGATTTTTATCGATGTTAGAAGCAACCAAACTTGAACAATTAAATCTAGTTTAAAGATATTCAATAATCAACTCTAGATTTTGAGTAAACAAAATAAAAGAAAAGGAAATTTTGGTTTTTATATACTTGGTAGTTGATGGGAGAGGCTAGTGCTAAAATCCTAGGGATAATGAGGCCAAGAACAAGACTTCTTCTAAATGGATTATTTTCTTAAAAATCATAGAATTGAGGTAATTCTATGAAAGCCTCAATAACCTCCACTCTAATCTAGGCGGAAATAAAGGCCAAGGCCCTACAATGAAGGGGTCCAAATGGATTCACCTTCAACTAACAAATTCAACTATGCCCTAACTATTGAAACCAATAAACTTGTTAAAATTCTTAGAGGATATATAAAGGAAGTTACCAATTAACAACTACTAAAACAACAAAGGAGAAAAGAGGAGGTGTTACCTCACATGCAAGACCCCTTCCAAGTGGTAGATTTTACCCTTCAAATGGATCGAATTCGATAATCTTGCCTATGTAGAAGAATTGACATCAACATCCAACTTGAAGCACCAGATWATAGTTAAGAGAGAAGACCATAAAAAAGAAACCCAAATCACTTCAATGCTAGATATTCAACAAAAGTATTCTCAAATATTCCAATCAACAACAACAAATGCTATGGCSGGAGCCTCTTATATATATATATATATGAGCATCAACAACCCTCTTATTACAATATTGTTTTTCTAGGGATAAACCCTTAGACCTAGCCCAKGATATCATARAAACATGTATCCTCCAACTAACTAATGAGAACAAGGTCAAAMAATACATAAATAAGTGAAGTAGTTATGCCACATGTACAAAGTCTCCTAGGAGAAAGGACATCTCCACCAAAAGAGGAAGAAGATGGTCAATTGGCTCCAACATTCCTCCTCCAAGCAAGGTAACTTTCTCAAMAAACTCCTCAAAGAAATATCAACCCCTCAAATGAGTAAAATGACTAGCATAGATGGTCCTCTAGGTCACACATGAGGCACATGGGGGATCCCAAAGGTGGATGACTCTCTCACCTAGAGATGCTCCAATGATCATGTGGTGAGTTTTCCAAGGCATAAAAACCTCCAAGCTAAAGAAGGTCCAAAACCACTCCCATGAACCAAGGAGATGCTCTAACACTCAAAGAATATTATCTAATGGCTCAACAAGGTGGACGACTCCTCAAAAGTGATGATAAATGCCTCCAAATATGTGTCAAAGGTGGAGCGCTTTGTAGGGGGTGATGTGGCATTATATAACAAGCCCTCATGGGTGGAAATCCATCTCAAAAGGTTTAAGGAACTAGAGGGAGGGACCCTCCAAGATCCAACTACATAAAAATATGTAGAGGCCCCTCATAGAGGTGTTCTATATGATCTCAAGTGCCAAATACATGTCATATAACCCAAAAGTGATACAAAGACAATCACCTAGGAAAAAGTGTGACATACATACATAGATCCATGCTTATGCTAAAGGGGAAGTTTTCTTCTAGGTATGACAACCTTTGCAATACAAAAACACATTTTTTACATAGTGGTAAATTGAAAAAATCTATGAGTTCTCTAAGTCATGTGTCCTAATAGATCCATTCCAAGACCCTTGCACACCCACCTAATCCACAAATGACATCTAAGAGATGGCTAGTATGAGCCATAAGGGAAAGACTAGCCTTGAAATGGGGACTAAGAGGACATGCCATGATAAACCACAAAGGTATAGAGGAACCAACTAAGTAAAAAAAACACTTTGCATAGATCACTAAGCATGGTCTAGTGAAAACACATAAGATATATGGTCACAACTTTTGTCTCATCATGATACATGATCAAAATCCTCATGAAGGCACAACTGATCATGAGATATTGGGCTTAGACATCATCTCAAAACATGCACAAGATTAGGTAAGATGTTAGGACAATCTAGCGAAAAAATGTAGTCATCATGATGTGAAACTAGGGTGTAACAATTGGCTCCAACTTGGGGACATGTACTCTATGTGAGATTGCATGATAACTCCAAAATCTGCAAAAAACTATTAATTTGAAATTTTCTCACCAAATAGAGATTAGAACCTAGAGAGGGATGAAGACACAAGTTCCTTGTCACTTCTTGTATAATAAGAAATAAAAGAAAGAAAGCACACGTATATCGGTTTGAAACATTATAATTCACAGGGATAATTTATAGCAATGAGAACGTTAACTCCTTCATCAAAAAACAATTCAAATGCAAAAAGAAATAAAAATGAAATGCACACAAAGTAAATATATTCTCATGCTAAATAGCTTATTCATTCTAATATAATCTACAAGACTGCCCTATGCATCATATATCATCTTTAAAGAGCAATTTTAAATTTTGTCCATTTATAGGAAAATGTAGTTTCTCACCATCCAAGTGAATAATATAGAAAGAATTACCATCGTTAGTATTTTCATTTGTGTAGGGATCCAACCACAAACTTTCGAACTTGCCATGTTTTCTTGATTTTTCAATCCTTTTATTCCACATGAGAACTAGATCACCCTTTTGAAAAGTCGTGTGGCGAGCCTTTTTGTTGAATTTGAATTTGACCTTTTCTTGATTCTTAGCTAAGTGGTCAAAGTTTTTCCTTTCATCAAGTTTGATTAGTTGGTTGATTCTTCCTTGAACTACATCCTTTTCGGAAGAGAACTATTGCAAAATTCGGTATACTGGGTTCTTTAAGTGAATGGGAAATGTGACTTCCATCATGTATACCACTTCAATGGGATTTTCCCAGTAGATTATTTATTAGTTATCCTACTAGTCCACCAATGTGTGTTTAATCTTGCTATGCCACCTTTTCTTATTATCCCCTACTGTCTTTTCAATAATGATCATCATTTTTTTATTGCTAGATTCCACAAGACCATTTCCTTGAGGATAGTTGTTGGAGGAGTGGGATAGGACAATTCCACAATTGAAGCAAAAGGTAAATAATTCTATGGAACTAAAGGCTTTGGCATTGTTAGTTGTAATTTTAGCTAGAACCCCAAATCTGGTGATGATTTTGTCCTTAAGGAACTCCATTACTACCTTGTCAATTACCCTCTTAGTAGGTATAGACTCAACCCATCTAGTAAAGTAGTTCGTGGTTGTGAGAATACATCAATGGATATTGCTAGAGTTATCTTTGAACTCACCTATGAAATCAAGGCCCCATTGTTGGAAGGATGTTTCTACTATGATTGGTTGTAAAGGTAAGGTGGCTAATTTTTGTCTACCCGTGAAAAGTTGACAAGACCTTACAAACTTATGGACATCAGTGAATATAGTGGGCCAATAGTAACCAACCCTTAAATTTTTTTGGGTTGTTCTCGTTGCATAGTGTCCACCACACAGTCCCTAATGAAATTCATCCATGAGTTTCTTAGACTCTTCGAGGTCTATCCATCTAAGGATTAATCCTTCAGGATTTCTCCATCTTGAATTTTGATGAATGAAACAAAACTTAGAGGTCTTTAATCTTAAATATCTCCTCTTATAATCTACTAAGTGCTCAGGACATGTGATGTTCTTAAGTTTATAAATGATATCGACATACCACTCTTGTTTTTCTAATATATCTAGCATTGTGGAAATCATAAGGAAATTTTCACCTTTCATACCGAGAGTGGTTTCATTTCCTTCGGTTAGCATCTGTGCTAACCATTTCCTCTTTAATAACTCGATTGGCCTAATTTACAAGTCATAGTATTGAATCTTCGTCACCCACTTACCTCTAACTCCCTCGAAATCCTACTAAGCTAATATATATTTTACCATAGAGTGGGGAAGATAGGCCACTACCTTAGAATATCAAACATATGCCATGAAATGATTTAAAGACTTTACAAGTGCATAAGTTTGTTTTTCCATGATGGCATATTTCAACTTTGCATCCCTAAGGGCTTTACTCATAAAATCTATGGGTTTCTCTTCACCTTGATCATTCTTTTGAAGCAAGCCACCAACTATAGTGTATTCCAAAGAAAATGAAAAAAAGTTAGAAGTCCATTGAATAGTCAAGGATCACCAGCACTAGGGAGTAACAATCACTTATTTGATTGTTTTGAAATCTTTCTTACCCTCATCAACATATCTGAATTCAATATTCTTCTTATGCAATCTAGATATGGGCTTAGTGATCTCAGAAAAATTAGGAATAAATCTTCATATGCAATTTATTTTACCAAAAAACAACTGGAGCACTTTCTTATTCTTGGGTAAAGAGATTTGCTTGATGGATTATATCATTTAAGGATCAACCTATACCCCATCCGTTGAGACCGTGTCCAAGAGGTTTACCCTCGTGAACCCTAAATGTGGATTTCTTAAGGTTCAACGAGATCCCATATTTGTGGCATCAATTAAACACTTGCTTAAGGTGGTTAATGTGATATTTTATTTTCTTTGAAAACACAATGAGATCATCTTGATAAATCTCAATGATTTTACCCATGAGATCCCTAAATGCATAGTCCATGGCTCTTTGAAATGTATCACCCACATTAAGTAAGCCAAAAGACATTCTCATATATTCAAAGGTGCCCCAAGGTGTGGTGAATTTTGTCTTATGTTGATCATCTTTGTTCATCCAAAAACATGGTTATTTCCAGAGAATCCATTTAACATGGATTGTTGATGCTTGTGGTAGCATCAGATAGGTATTTCCACACAACTCTATGTGTCTAGACGTGTGAAAATTATCCAAATCCATCTACCTTGGTAACTTTACTTTAATTAAAGGAATTATTAAAGTAAACTGATTTTATTAATTAATTAATTATGTAATTAGTTAATTGAGTTATTTGAGGAAAGTGCTAGAAATACTTAGCATTAAATATTCACATGCAATCTAAATCTCAAGTGAGATTAGAAATAGATTATAACTCACGATTATAAAAGCAAGGCTAGGGTGAAGGAGTAGATACATTTGACACACTTGATACTTGAGAGTAAATGATTTACTTTTGAGAGGATTGAATCATGAAGGATTGTGATTCAAGATCTTGGATAGGTGGAGAAGGACTTCCCTTTAAAGATTAGGACAAGGAGAAGAGAGAATGGAGGCATCGTAGATGGTTTTCAGTCAGAGGAAGCCACAGGGAAGTGTTGTGTCGTACGGAGCTTGTCATATAGGTTTTCCATACATGTACACAGGTCACAATGGAGACAGTCGCCTACATACACAGGTCACAAGAAGGAGAATCGTGTACACCTTGAAAAACATGCAGTTTTGGTTCATACATGTCATACTTTGTCAGGTTTGTCTGCAGTTGCATTTCTCTCAATGGGCCATTATCCATGTTATAGGAGCCATGATTTTAGAATAATAAAATCATTCTCAGTACTGGTTTTTCCTCTGGGGTTTTTCCAGGGGTATCTACCCAAAAATATTGGTGTTTATGTTTGATGCCTTGGTAAGATATGTTTGATGCCTTGGTAAGTTTATTCCAAAGCAAGAACATGAATAGGAAGATGGTCTTAAGGAATAAACTCAGATCAATGAAAATGTCTAGATCTAATAATGCTCGTGAATGTGGCATTGAATAGTCTTCCCAAGTCATGGGAACCATTCGTCAAAGGAGTTTGTGCTCGGGAAAATATCTCAGATTGGTAGATACTTTGGGATAACTGCATCCAAGAAAAGAATCAGGAGGATTCTAAGAGTAGCAAGTAAGGAGGTAGTGAAGAGAACGTTTCTCTTGCCAATGAGCCAAGGAAGGACAAAGGAAAGAGTTCTAGCAAGAAGGGTAACAATGATGGAGGATCATCACATCTAGGAAAGGAATTGAGTAAAATCAAGTGTTTTTCATGTCATAAGAATGGACATTATGCATCTCAATGTCCGAAGAAGAAGAAGAAGGCTAATGGAAAGATGTAGACAACAACATCAACAAAGATGTGGCTTGATGAGTTTGCAATGAAGTTTGAGAAGGATTTCTCACTAGTTTATTTCCTTTCTACCAACACAACAATAATGAGTGCTTGGTTCTTGGACAATAGTGCATCTTGTCATATGACAGAGGCACGAGAGCTATTTAGCATTTTGACGGAGAGTGACATAGATCTTCATATGCAACTTGGTGATGATTTCAGTTATGCAGTGAAGGGAGAGGGAACAATTACGTTCCAACTTGAGTCAATAGGTTCGTTGGATTCCCAGGATGTGCTTTACGTACCAGGTTTGAAGAAGAATTTTCTTTCAATATCATCTATGGAAGATATGGGTTTTGGCGTTATGTTTTAGAGAGGGAAAGTACTCATACGTCCAGAGAAAGATAGCGCGGACAATGGAGTATTCGTTGGGGTTAGAGAAGGCACTTTATACAAGTTGCAGGGAAAGCCTGTTAATGCCTTGGTACATGATAACAATATCCTGTGTGAGTTGTGGAATAGGAGGTTGGGACACCTACACTACAAGGCTTTGTCGATTATGAGGGGGATTGTTACAGATCTTCCAGAGTTTAGTATTAAGCAGCAGGGAGTGTGCAGAGGGTGTGCACTTGAAAAGAATGCCAAGGTTGCTTTTCCTAGCAGTGAGAGTAGGTCCAAGGGGATATTAGATCTTATCCATTCATATGTGAGTGGGTCAATTTCAATAGCATCATTACGTGGATCGTCATACTATGTGATGTTTATTGATGATTTTTTTCAGGAAAACCCATATCTTCTTTATGAAGGCCAAGGATGAGGTCTTTAGTCAATTCAAAGATTTTAGGGCTCAAGTAGAGAACCAGGCAGGTAATAATATCAAGGTATTGAGGTCGAATAATGGGGGAGACTACACCTCCAATGACTTCAAGGATTTCTACAAGGAGGCAAGGATCAAGAGGGAGCTGATAGTCTCATACAACCCTAAAAAAAATGTGGTTGCCGAGAGAAAGAATAGGTCCAACATTGGTTCTGTAAGGGCTATGATACATGACTAGGATTTACCTATGTTCCTATGGGTAGAGGCATGTAACATGGTGATATATGTGCAAAACATGAGTCCTCACAGGGTATTGGGGGACAAGACTCCAAAGGAGTCATTCACAGGAGTGAACCCAGAGATTGGTCATTTGAGGATCTTTGGTTGTCCAGTTTACATCCATGCTCCTATGGAGAAGGGGACAAATATGGAGCCTTTAAGATAGGAGAGTATATTTGTGGGGTACAATGAGACCTTAAAGGCTTATAGGGTCTTCATTCCAGTGCAATAGAAGACAATTTATGAGCAGAGATGTTAAGTTCGAGGAAAACTTGTCATCTAGGAGTACTTAGAGGTCATCGACATTGACAAAGGATGAGGAGAAGCATGCTCTAAAGGATGAGCAATAGTTAAAAACTTATAATTCAGGTGGGGAGGAGGAGTTATCCCCTTCCAGTCCTATTAAGAGACCCAGGTGGCTATTGCAAACATTAAGGGATGTTGGTGAGGCTCTGAAGAGTGTGGTTAGAGAGCACATGTGTTATCCACAATTTTGGTCATTGTGATGATGGTATGATAATGTTATGATGATGGAAAATCAAGCTCTTCACTAAGAACAATTTCCTGAGAAAAGCTACATTTGTCTGCTTCTAGAAATCATGCTTTTAAGGGATGTTCGGAGGCTACCTATATACCTGCCTGCGAGAATGCTTGATTCTCGCAGGCTGCATTAAGCTAGGGTGCGAAGGGTTCACACTGTAACCAATAGCCAGGGTGCAAACATGTTCCAAAGGAAGGGAAAAGATAAAATCTCGAATCTTCTAGAAACATGAGTTGGCTTCGAATGGTTATTCAGGTGCTAGCATTCCAGATATCTTGGGATCATTTCCTATCCAAGTAACTAATCTATCTTCTCCTATATATTGAGGAGGGTGCTCATGGAAAGGGTTAAGAAGAATAAGAAGAAAGCTAGCAAGAGATTGATTGGAGAATTAGTGCAAGACTGTATGGAGGACTGATGCTACAACAGCCAAAAACAACAGCAAGGTCATCACAAGTGGTTGATTTTCTTCATGCATGAGCAAGTGTGTGTGTCAGAGCTAGGAGCCATCGAAAGAAGRCCTATGACATCAAGGCTCAGGTTGTAAKTTTCACTTTCAATTAATTCAATACAGTAATATGTCCCTTTCCCATAAAGATGATGTCACTTTATTACATAACTCCTTGATCATATGTATAGACTAGCTATTGAATATATTAATCTGTCTTTACTTCGATTGGTTTGCACTGTTGGGATCTGAATGGGACAAGAGCATTGAAGTGAAGCTTGGAACAATAGAGACCTAAGGAAAGCGTTCATAAGGTATGTCCATGATCCTCGTCTCTTAGTTCATTAAATAGTCTAGATCTAGGGAAAGTGTATTATTCTGTCCTGTTTTGTTCTAGATCCAGGTGGATCTAGGGAGATCGATTTGTGTTCGCACTCACAGATTTATCCAGAAACAAAATTGGCGACTCCACTGGGGATCTATTCCCTTTTTCTTTATGGTTTTTGAATTTTATGTGGCCATTTTCTCTATTTGTATTTTTCTCCT